>QFDD01008699.1:0-11602 GCA_006871305.1 Vachellia collinsii | reverse complement strand
GTTTCTTATAATACTATTATTAGAGCTTTTTGTAAGGCTCGTCAGATCAGAAGGGCTTACAAGCTGTTTGAGGAAATGAATGGGAAGGGAATTCAACCTGACGTGGTGACATTCACAATCCTTATACAAGCTTTTTTGGCAGAAGGTAGCTCTGATATTACCAAGGAACTTGTTGATCAAATGACCAGGATGGATCTGCTTCCTGATCGTGTATTCTATACAACAATTTTTGATCACCTATGCAAGACTGGGAAGATTGATATGGCTTGTAGTGTCTTCAATGATATGGTGCAAAATGGAATAAGTCCTGATGTGATCTCTTATAATGCCCTCATAAATGGGCTTTGTAAAGCCTCTAAAATAACAGATGCCATGCATTTATATAATGAAATGCAGATGAAAGGACTCTGTCCTGATGAGGTGACTTTCAAGTTGATCATTGGAGGTTTATTAAGGGAAAACAAGCTTTCTGTTGCTTGTAGGGTTTGGGACCAAATGATGGAGAAGGGTTTTACTCTTGATAGAGTTCTTTCTGAGACTCTAATCAATGCCATCAAATCAAGTAATGCTACATGAGGAATGCAGTAGTTTGTATTTTGCTAACCTCTGAACTACGTAACTCATTTCTCCGTGTGACGGATTAAAGCTTAAGCTTACTTAATGTTTTGATATGATATATGCTTAACACATTTGCAGAGTTATCCTCTTTCTGCATGTAATGACACCAAAAATCTTTGCCAAATCATTCTGCTCCTCACAGTGCAATGCCATGCTGTTGTCAGACTCCGTGCTCACTTGTGCTTTTGTTCTGTATGACGTACTCCAACCTGCCATACTATTTAATTGTTATTTAACTTATTTACATGTTGGTACTAGTTTATATTCTTCTTTGGAAACCAACCTATCCTTGTTGATATGTACTCTGCTCAAGTTTATGATATTCACTGTACCATTTGTTGTGTTGCAGAGCATTAGTTTGGACTTTGGAGATACTCATTCATGGACATTTTACCTTCGTTTGACCAATGTCTGGTTCCTTCTACTCTGATGTTTATCCAGGTAAATCCTTTAACCAAAAGAAAAAAAATCAGATTTTTAAGCACTTAACTTTCTTGGACATTATCTAATGGATGAATAGCTTGCTATATATTTAAGTTTCAAGACTTCTTATAATGCAACAGATAATCGTTGGAATTTGAGAGGAAAAGACAAGTTTAGAGGAGAAAGTGTTTGAATGAAACGTTTAAGACACGATGCATCTCCTTCCTACACAGATGTTTACGAGGGTAAAAAGGTATAACGTAATACAATGTGTACAGTGTAATATAATGTAGTACAATAAATGTAAACTCTACCCTGGCCCTTGTGTGATTAATCTAGCATTTCCGTTACTTACTGAATCCTTGTTATACTGTCCCGTGATGTAATTCACATGTGTATATGTGCAGGATGAAACAAGTTTGTTTAGACAATGAGAAAAATGTCTCCTTGCAATCTGCATTTATCCGACCATATTTCAAGTCCTTTAAATCAAGCAAATTCTCTTAACGAGAGAATTTACTTCAACCCTTAACACTATTTTGTCCTCTTTGCCTCTGCCAATTCCTATCTGATACAAGATTAAGAGGAGTTTGGCCAAAAAAAAAAAAAAAAGATTAAGAGGAGAACGACAGGGAAAATGCTTGGACGCGTGTATCCTTTTGAGATCGCATAATGTTGTTGAAGGATTTCTGAAATACCAATTCTCAAGTTACTGGGTATGTTTTCTGTTTCACTTTTTGGCCCATCAGTGCATGAAAAATAATATCAAATAATTACTCATTATCAAGAATTTATGCAAGTCATATTGTAAAAGCTAAAAAGCATAAATAGATGCTTATTCCATGTAGTTGCGTTGAAAGTTGAAACCAAGGACTTGTAACATGTAAACATGGTGCTTTCTTGCTACAGATCTAGTTTCTTTGTACTCAAGATGAGATCACAATACCATGCATGCAGGAGTGTGTTGTTCATTATTAACCAAAAATAAAATGTCAATCACCTGGTAGATTGAATTTCTCTCTTATCGAAGAAAACTCAAGCTGAATTTCTGTGCACATTATGCTTCGGTCTTAAATTGATATAGATGTTGAAAGTTATCCATCTGGTTCTATTTAAGTCATTTTTAACATGTTTCACACAAATATATTAAAACCTTAAATTGGATTAATTTTGTCTTAAAATGCAATAACTTTTCAATTTTATCTCTATTTAATATAGAGTATGCTCTATGAAAACAAAGTTAACATTAATAAATTAAAGTTTAAGTTATATATTCATATAAAAAATTTAATAAAACGACGGATAAACAAAATCAAAAAGTTCCCTGCCCCGCTCCCTCTCTTTACCCTTTCAATCAGAGAAGTATCTGCTAATATTAATTGCCAATTCTAAGACGTGACATTACTTGAGGCAATAGCTGGTGTATCTTTTAAATATATTTTCTACTGATGAATTTCTAGTTCCTGTAGCTTGCCGATGGCAGTTACACAATTCTTTCACTTTCTCCCATCGGCTCATTGAGGAAGCAAAGCTCATTCACTGATGTAAATTCACTGCTATCATTGTTAATAATGATGATGATCATTATTATTAATCATCATCATCATGATACAAAAGGTAATCTAAGAATAGAGTCAGGCTTAGTAAAGCTCAAGTTCGCCTTTGAAAAATCAAACCTGCTCAGAAAACCAAAAAATAGGAAAAAGAACTAGAAGTCTCATATCAATTCCTTCTGCTGCAAATGTCTCAACTCAAAACCTTCTCGAAAGACGAAAAGGAACAAGGACTCAATTCATTTTACTAAACTATTTTCCTGAACAACCTCCAAGCAGCGACCATGATTAACAGACCCATTTGTGATAATTAAGAACATGGTTTAGCTAAGGGCTTGGGCATCACCCATATATCACTACTGAAGGGAATCTTGCCCAGTGAAAGAAAATGTAATCTGTTCACTGTATTTGACTAGCATGCTGAAGCATCATGCCTTGCACAAACAATCATCTTTCTAAATTTTGGAAGAACAGTACACTTGTGTCAATGAAAGGATCACGAAGGGCAACCAGATGGTAAGTCAAAACTAGCAGATACTCGGGCTGTACAACATCACGGTGGTCGATTGATACCACCATTACTCCAGTAAGAGATTGTTCAAGAGGTTGATGCTACAAGCTACTGCTTCCGTAAGACATAAAAGTGAAGAAAACCAAAAGAAAAAAAGAAAAGCAGAGAGAAAGAGATATGGTGCAGCTATAAGAAGGGTTCAGAGAGCTCCATCTCGTTAGAAGCCTGTAATTCTTGTGTATCAGGCCGATGGGATCCTACAAAGTCCATGCCAAGCCACTGCCACGGCCAGCACACGTATCTAGGCCTATTTCGGATCCTTGAGTCTTCCCTACTCTCCAGCTCATCAAGCTGGCGTGTGAGCTCCTCCACTCTTTCCCTTAGCCGCGTTGCCCTCAAGTCTGCCAACCTAAGAGATTTCTCTGCTGCATCCCGTGCTGCCATTGCAGCAGCTGTTGTCTCTTCTTTGAATTTTAGTCTTTTCTCCGATTCCAACAGGGATTGCTTTGCCTCCTCAAGTTCCTGCTTAAGTGCTGATAACTGCACATTTTCCAACCAGTAAGTAGGAATATTGCATCTTCAAGAGGAATACTGGTGAGCAGGAGCAATGAAAATATTCAATTTTGTGTCATACAATACAAATATCAACTATCAACCTGTCGTTATTAGTGTGATAAACTGAACAAGCTCATTTTTTTTTTTGCCACAATAACATCTATTAAAACAACCAAACCGAAATAAACAACTAAAAACAACAAGCTCATAATAGTACTTTAAAAAACGAAACATCAGAACATGAGTACATATAGTATCAAAGATGAAGGTGAACCTATGGAAATAACTTGTCACTAGCAATCAGTAATCTGGCTCGGTAATTTTGAATTTCACATTTCATTGTTGCTCAACCAAAGCAGGAACTTTGCCATTGAACCATTTGTATATTTAGGGAAGCTTTGAGTTCTAAGAATAATAGAATATACAAAATTAAGAAAAATAAATCATTCTTTCCAAATGTGATGAACATAATCATTCTATTTAATCCCAACAAATATAGCGTGAATATCAAGAAAAAATGTTGTAACAGGGGGCATACCTGTGTGGCAAATTCTTGTTCAACTGCTCTGCCTGCGCCAGCTTCTTGCTCTGCTGCTACTTTCCATCTATTAATTTCTTCTTCAGCAGAAGCGATGTCAATCATTAACCCCTCAATCTACATCATAAATAGGTTTAGTTCATACTTAGCAACAGAGAAGAATTAACAGTTAGATCCTATCACACAATCCGCAACACATTCAACATTATTGACAATACGCAAATGATAGGTTTTTAGCCAGTATTTGGGTGACAGTAACTTGATCAATCTAACGACATAAAAGAAGAAGAAGAAGAAGATATGTAAGCATACACTTTCATTTGCAACTCTCTCCTTCTCTTCAAGTTCCTCTATCCGTTGCATTCTATGGGTGAGTTCTTTGGCCTGGGCTTCCATATGCTGCTTAAGTAAACTCAACTCTGTCCTTAATTCAGTTGAACGAAGTTGTAAAACCCAAAATAAATTTAAGAAAAGGTCAGCACAACTAAAAACTGAAATTATACATAATCTCCAGAGAGTGAAAATAAGAAGATTTTATTCCAGCCAATTTCAAATTAGAGTTACTGTAAAATTTCTGAAATTTTCACAGTTATGTACCTTAATTCATCTCTGGCATGCTGCAGATCAATAATCTCAAGCTGAGAGGCCTTAACAATGTTCTCCAAAGCACCAGCCTGTGAGCAATTTATTAATGAATAACCCAACAAGGAAACTTCAAAGTGCAGTAAGTGCAATCAACATTAAAAGTAATAATTTAGAATGAAACAAAACAATGCTCGTAAATACTTACCAAAGAGCATATGCCATCGTCCTCTTTTTCTGTTACATTCACCTTTTCATTTGAAGCAGCATCCCTTCCGTCTCCAAGAAGCTTACTAAATTTGAAATCTATCCCGGCCTCCCTCAAACCATTTTCTGCAGCTAGGAACAACTCATTTTTTCTGGAAGATGGATCAGATATTATCCTATTTGACAAAGCACTTCTAAGTAAAGAACCAATTTGATCTTTCTCCCTAATTAATCTAGTAACTGTATCTTCCAATGTTTTGATTTCATTATTCTGATTTTCAAACAAATCCTTTGCTTTCACAGCAACAAGTCTAATCAATTCATATATTGATTCCATCCCTGCCAAAGAGGCACGTATAAGTTCTTCAATGTCTGTTACTTGAGGAAGAAACAATGATTCTGACACTTCCGAATAACTTGCATCAATGATCTTAAAAACATTGTAAGTCTGATTATGAATTTTAGAGACAAAACTCAACTGATCAATCAATAAAGTCCTCTGTGATTCCATCATTGTCTCTAGCTTTCTCAGCTTGTCATCGTAATCAATGACAATCTGTTTCAACTCCACTGCTTCATTTACTTTTTCATCCTTCACGGCAAGAGTTCTCTCCAAGTTCTCAACAACAGAAGTTTTCTTTCTGACCTCTTCCCTTAATTGACTAATTGTTGCTTCCAGCTGAGAAACCTCAATGGCAATCTCATAATTCCTCTGCTCCATCTGCTCTCTGGTCTTATTCCTAGATTTAGCAGTTGACTCAATCTGTTTAACAAGTTCTTCAACAATTTCATTAGCTCGCATAATTACCCCATATGCTATAGCTGCCAAACCAGTGTATTTCTGCGATCTGGATAACCCATTACCAGCAAAATTTTTGTAACTACTCACCTTCGCAGATATTTTGTCCATCCCATTCACTAACATATGGGTAGAATTTCCAATTTCCGATCGAAGAGCATCTCTCTCCTTCACCAATTCATCGAATTGCTTGGCAATCTCATCTCTCTGAATCGATAGTTCATTCTTCACTCTGTTCGTCTCAGCTAATTCGGCCAAAATCTTGTCCTTCGAATTCAGAGCCTCTTCTTTTTCCCTCAAAGCATCATCTCTCTGCCTCCCGAACTCATCACGTTTCTTGATAGCATCGTGAGCAAGAGCCTTCAACCGATTGAAAGAAACTTGCAATTCGGATTTGGAGTTCTCGGCCGTCCGGCGAGCTTGTCGCTCACGATCGAGCTCCAAGAGAAGCTCCCTAACTCTCTCAACAGAGAGATCTTCCGGAGCCGGACTCCGGATCGTAATTGGCATGGGATTTTCATCATCCTCAACATCACTAAGGACCGCATCGGCATCTCCGTCCCCGACGGCCGCCATTTAAAGAAGATTATCGGCGATAAAGGATCCAAAAACAAGGAAAAAAAAAGGCCCTTGAAACAGGAGGCAGTCGAAAGGAGTCTGTATTTGAATTGGGGAAATTCAAGAAACCCAATTACGAACGACCACTTGGAGTTTTGCACAATGGCTTAATAAATTACTGTAAATAAAAATATTGATGGCCCTTGTTGATATTTTTGATTGGAATTGCTTGCTAGTTGCAACCGATACTGATGACGACGACGGCGATTATGTTGGTGCCCAAATTGAGCGCAACACAGCACCGTCACCGATACTGCGTCTCAATTCGTCACTCTCTTCCCTTTTCCTTTCTCAATATCATCTAATTCCAAGTTTTTTTCTTTTAAAAAAAGAAAGGTACAACCAAGTAGGAGGGGAAACCGAACATAGATATAGAAATATGATTAAAATAAAAGATTGTGGATGACAGCCACTTCGGAGGTGAGTTTTATCGCCGATTTGGTTGAGAAGGAAACTTCGTCTGAGAGTGAAAGAGACGGCGAATTCAGAAAACGACACACAACCTTCCGCGCAGTTTTGGTCCTTCAGGAGTGGAAAAGAGAAACAACCATGAAACCTCCACTTGGGAACATTAGATTTTCTTTTTCTTCCACTTTTTGCTCTCTCCCCCAAGTGGCAAATGACTTTGACGCAAGAAACAGAGCAACGGACGAATCAATCGTCCAGTTGATTTCGAAATTAAGACTATTATATATATATATATATGTAGTTGTTGAGATGGATTATGAAAATCAGGTAAAAAAAAAAAGATGGATCATGAAAATGACATTCCTATTCATTACGAATTGAATCTTCTCTGCTTTTATTTAGCAGATGACTTCAAACGCCAAAACGATGCTTTTCTGCCCCCCATTGAATGCCTGCCCCTAAACGTGGGACCATTTTCAAATATTTTTTTTTCATTTCTTTTTAGAAAAATTAGAAAAAAACCTTCATTTGAAATTTAATTTGAGAACATAATCTATTTAATTGTACATGTTGAATGTCAATTGCACATGTAAAAATTTAGTTGTACATAATGTGAAAATTTAGTTGCATATTATGGAAGCTGAGTTGCATATATGTGAAATATTTCATTTTACAATTAATTCCCGAATGTAAAACTTTTCCTCAATTCTCCGTTCTTTTTATCATTATATTTTAAATAAAACAATTGAAAATTGGATACGTTACAGGACAAAACCAGTGCACTGTTAAATTTTTTTTACAATTTTATGAAGATTTTAATAATCTGAAATTGGGTGGTTTCTGTTTAATTTAGAAGAACTTATTTTACATATAATTTAATGATAAAAAGAAATATGGATAAAACATATAGAAATGACACTAAATTTAAGAGATAAGTGACAATAATTAAATGATTAAATGATTAAGGAAGTAGGGGAAGTACATCAGCCATTGGCTCTCGTCTTGTTGGTGGAATAGTCGAGAAATTTCCTGGTGGGACAAAAACTAGGAAAGAGCAGAAATCCTCATGCGAGTAAGACAAGGTACAACATGGGATTTTTCGTTATTTATTAAATTTTTGTTTTGGGAGGGAGTCCGAAAGCGTGGAATAAAAAATCGAACTGAACCGGAAAGTGCCGGTCAACCAGTAAACCGGTGATCCGTCGACATGTCCAATCCAATAAAGCCTCTAAACCGGGAAATTGTGACCCGTTCCAATTTGGTTAAACCTGGTACCAACCCAGTTAACCCGGCTGATTTGCAGGTTGATTGGGTTGCCTTTTTTTTCCTTGTAAAAAAATATAAAATTCCTGTGCAAAATGACATTGATTGCCGGTTTTGGTTCTTTTTGTTTTTGTTTTTAATTTTCTCCAACCACATCCTTCCATAGTCTCTTTCCTTGTCTTTTCGAGTCCTTTTTTTCTTGACTCCCTCTGTTTGTTCACTTCTTCTTCACTGACTTTTCCATAAATGTCAAAACTTTCTTATTATTTCATCTTCCATTCGGTCTTTGTTTCATTCAAATTTCATAGTTCAAACATCAAAATTCAAAGTTCATTGTTCAAGCATTGGACGTTGCTTCCTTCTGCCTTGGTGATCCAAGTCAAAAGGTTCGACATCAGCCATTGCTTCCTCGGTTCCTCCAACCATCTAGTTCATCTTCTTAATCATTCCTTGTTTTTGATACATTTTCTAATCATTCCTTTTTTTTTTTGCCACTCATTGGATTATTTCAAAGAAATAAAAAAAAACTAATGTTTGAAAAAAAATGTTGTGATATAGAGCCTTCTTTTTTTTTTATACATTTCTAATCGTTCTTGTTTCGTTGCATATGTCTTGTAAAATAATGTTTTGGCACATTTATAAATCTTACTGCAAGATAGTATTAAAGAATTAGAGCACATGTTGATTGCAAAATGTCAAAACTTTCTTATTATTTCATCTTCCATTCGGTCCTTGCTTCATTCAAAGTTCATAGTTCAAACATCAAACTTCAAAGTTCATTGTTCAAGCATTGGACGTTGCTTCCTTCTTCTGCCTTGGTGATCCAAGTCAAAAGGTTCGACATCAGCCATTGCTTCCTTGGTTCCTCCAACCATCTAGTTCATCTTCTTAATCATTCCTTGTTTTTGATACATTTTCTAATCATTCCTTTTTTTTTTGCCACTCATTGGATTATTTCAAAGAAATAAAAAAAACTAATGTTTGAAAAAAAATGTTGTGATATAGAGCCTTCTTTTTTTTTTTGATACATTTCTAATCGTTCTTGTTTCGTTGCATATGTCTCGTAAAATAATGTTTTGGCACATTTATAAATCTTACTGCAAGATAGTATTAAAGAATTAGAGCACATGTTGATTGCAAAGATATAAATCTTTGTATGTTTTGACAATATGAGATTTTCTAAATTAAGAATTTAAGATTATTATACATTGGTATTTGGTTTGTGCATGGTATGTATGAGATTATAAATTATATAATTTTTAATATTTATTTAACCATCACTGGTTTGATCCCCTGGTTGATCATGATCTGATTCACTAAACTTTGATCCAATGTCTTAGCTGGTTCAGTGATCAATCCGAGTTTTAATACCTTGCCTGAGAGTGGTTGCGTGCAACTAGACCATTATATATTTGATAGCATAAAGCTAAGGGCCTAAAAGTGAGATTGGGATGGAAAGTGGAAACCTTAAAATAAGCTCGTGGTTGATTTGAATTGGGTTTTATGGAAGTGTCAATTCCATGAAATTATGGAACTTACACTTCCATAGGCCCCATGGAAACCCAATTCCAATGTCATGGAATCAAAGTCTAGCCCCATTTTGCCCTTTTCCTCTCCCTTTAACCACCACCAATCTTTGTTAGCCTTCAACTTTCATCGCCCCAACCTCTGATTTCACCACCATCCCATCTTCTTTCTCAAGCTTCTTAGTGGCTAGATCCATCAGTTTCTTCATCAGCCTCCATCACCCCAACCTCTATCGCCATTAGCCTTCATCGCCCACAGCCATCTTCATCTTCAACCTATAGTTGTGTAGTTTAGTTGTCATTGATCTTATAGACTTACCCTATTAATTTCTTTCCTTTAACAAAGCTTAGACTTAACTCCACAAATAGCTACAATGGGTGCATGATCGAACATATCTGAGACTTACTTCCACTTACCTCTACAAATAGCTACTAGTTTTTTCATTTGATTTCCTTCATTTTTAGCTTTACTTTCCTTTGAAAAACCCCATTATCTTCAACTTTTTTCCTTATAGGATTTTGATGGCAACCATTGATGGCGGTGGAGCTTTTGTGGGTTGGAGAATAGGGAGTGTCTGACTACTTGGTCGATTTTGATGGCCACCATTAATGGCAGTGGAGCTTTTGTGGGTTAGGGAATGGCTGAATGGGTGTGTCAGACCACTTGGCTGACATTAATGGTGGCGGAGCTTCTATGGGTGGGGAATGAGGTTGAATTTTTTTTTTATTCAAGGATATTCTAGTCTTAGTCTAATATAATATATAAATTAAATAAAAATAATCCTCCAATTCAATTAACATACCAAACACACTTTAAAACTCACTTCCACTACAATCTCTTCTACGTACTAAACGAGGCATTATTATACTATAAGTCTAGAGCACAAATTGCACTACAGGCTTCTTCCTTGACGCCCAAGGAAACTGCATCAAAGTATTTATCACAAGTTTGGGTCCCATCCATAGTTTTCAAGACAACCAAAAAAAAAAACAGAACGACATCAAAGAGTCATGTGATTGAGGGAACCTTTCTGCTCCTCAAACATGTTTATTATTAACCAGCTTATTTAACAACTTGGGTTTCATTTTGTGGTTGAAAACAATGATATTACTAATTGAATGGTCTAACGAAAATGATTAATCTCTTACAATAATATTTCAATTAATGTTCAGAATCATTTTTAAAAGAAATGAAAGAGCGCACGAAGGCTTTGAGGACTTGCTGCACATTATTAATGGATCTGTGCCGAAAGTTAGACTAAAAAAGATGTTGCTTTTTGGATTTTCTCCAATGACCTAGCGAGGAGAAACAATGGCCTGTTTGTTTCCCTTTTTAAAAACATTTTTAAAAAACAAAACGCAGAAACTTTTTTAAAAACTTAGAAACCAAAAAAAGTTTTAGCTTTTTAATGTTTTTGTATTTCTTAATCTTTGTTTGGAGAAATTGGAAAGCCTTTTATTATCTGCTCAATGACCTTTTTTTTTTCCCATTCAATGACTTGAATCCTCATTGATATAAATTGTCACCCTTCAATCTGAATTGGTTTATTTTCAAATTTAATTTTTTAAAAAAATTATCCAAACAATTTTTTTTGTTTTCTTTTTAAACCTTATTTTAAAAAACATTTTTGAGGAAACAAACAGGCCAATAATTTTACCTTGATGCAATACAAAATTCCTTTAATTTTCATTCAACAAGAATAATGCCATGTAAAAAGATGAAAGTTCTTATCCTACAAAGTTGCATTAGTATGATGCTTTTAACCATTGTTAAAAGCATGGTTAAAAGCTTTTAAAGTTGCATGGGATCTATATAAGTCTAATATAGAAAGACAACAAATCCGAATTGATCAAGTGTATACAAGCAAAACATATAAAAAAAAAACATTCATTAAGGAGTTAGCATATTACTACATTTGGTTCCTAATACAAGAGTCGGTTGACTTTTTTGAGGAAATTAAAAAAGGATAAATAAATAAATTACTTAATTATAACATATAT
>QFDD01008698.1:0-12240 GCA_006871305.1 Vachellia collinsii | reverse complement strand
TGTAGATGTTGGATTGGTCTTTGAGCAGGAAGATGATAGAAGTTTAGTTGGGTATTGTGACTCAGATTTTGCAGGTGATTTGGACAAACGAAGATCAACTACTGGTTATGTGTTCACTTTTGCAAAGGCACCAGTTAGTTGGAAGTCTACTTTGCAGTCAACAGTCGCTTTGTCTACCACGGAGGCAGAGTACATGGCAATTACAGAGGCTGTAAAGGAAGCAATTTGGCTTCAAGGATTGCTTGAAGAACTTGGTATTGGACAAGATGACATCATAATATTTTGTGATAGTCAAAGTGCTATTCAATTAGCAAAGAACCAAGTATATCATGCGAGGACGAAGCATATTGATGTCCGTTATCACTTTATACGAGAAATAATAGAAGAAGGTGGAGTCATAATACAGAAGATACGAACAGATGATAATCTTGCTGATATGTTGACAAAAGTTGTTACTCCTACCAAATTTCAACATTGTTTGGACCTAATCAATATTGTTGAACGTTGGTAAGGGAAAATGAAGATGTGAGAATTTTTCCCAAGGTGGAGATTTGTTGATGTGGGAAAATTTAGTCCCACATTGCTTGTACATTCCACAAGGGGGAGTTTGGAAGACTATAAATATAGCTTCCCCCTTCACTTGTAAATCATCCCTCCAATAGCCAATCCTTCTAACACTATAAGGATTTGTGCTACAAATATCTTTTCTTGTATTATTACTTATGCAATTATTTGAGTAATAATAATTGTAGATATTTGAGTATTCCTTTTTATTGTTGTCTTGTCTATTATTTATTAGCTGTTATTAGATATAGTAGTTGTAGCTTATTATATTATTAAATTACTTCTAGAAATTTATTTTCTAGATTTGTGATTTTTTAGTATAATCGGTTACGCTCTATAAGTTAGGTTTCCGCAACAGGTTGAATTGTCGGTTCAACCTGTTTGGCTTGGTTGACTGGGTTAATGCCAATTTGACCAAGTTAACGCCAGTCCCCGGTTCACTGTCCCAACCAAAATGGACTTACAGTCGGTTCATTAGTTTCTAGTCTGAATAGATTGATCCAGTTTGATCCGTTTTTTTTTCCTGGATCCACTCGAATATAGTATATATGCATCATGAATCGTGAGGGAGGATAGGGCCAACCGGCGACAAATGGGACAAGGGAAGAGCCATTTGGTGCGTGATTCAATCATGCAGGGGACACGAAAAGGAGGCAGACAAATAGATTAACACAACACATGTAATGCCAAAGCAATTACAGCCGGCAACAAATGCTAAAAATTCTTTTTACATGGACCCACTTGGTTGACAATAGCCATTTGGTCCATCATTTAATCATGGAATGGAAGTAGATAAACAATGACACAAGTACTGTTAGGAAATAATAAGGAAAAATTATGTCACAACATAAATAAAAAATAATAAGGAAAAATTAAAAATGTTAGGATATCGATGCATGATATGATATATGATAATCAAATATTGATGAAGAAGTCATCGTGACAGAGATCCGAGTCTTCAACAAGAAATCATTTTTCCTAATTAATTGGGGAAAATACATATGTAGGTCCCAAGGATGAGAAATAATCACCACTAAATCCCTGAAAATAAAAAAATTATTGTAAAATCCCATTGGACTTGGGACAGATTAAGTGGAAATGAGAAAAGTCTAAATTGCCCTTTGTTGTTTTAATTGAAATCAGAGATAGAAAACATTTGTTTGACAGTCGTCTTCCACTCTCACCTCTCATTCGTCTCTTATCGTTCGACACTTGTCGTCACCGTCAGACTATTTAGACATCTTCATTACCGTTTATTGTTGTCACTATTGCTTCGTCGTCATCTTCAATGGTTGTTGCCTTCATATGTGGTCTTCTTCATCTTGTTTTCTTCACGATAAGACACACATGATTGCTGTCTTTAAAGTGGTGTTTAGGATCGATGATTTAGAGTTGATGCAATCTAAGACCCATTGTTTTGGATTAAAGCTTCATGAATTTAACACCCATTCACTTGAATCTCGGATTACGCATTTCTCTCTTCTCTTTGGATTGTTGGTATTTCTTCAATATAGACCAAATGTCTCAAAGATTGTCTCCTTTCTTCCTTTTGGATTCTTTGCCATTTTCTTCCTCTTTATTTTTAAAAATAACATTGTTAGACAATCTACTCATAAGGGACTAACTAGTACTGTATTCTCCTTCTTCTCTGTTTTACCAAAATACATTGTAGAATGAAGGGATACTTGCCACAAACTTTATGTTGTTTGCATACTAAAAGCATATTCTTTTGCCTTGCTCTGCACTACTAGTAATAAATCATCTAGAGGTTTTTTTTTTTAATTTTTTGTGAACTCAATTGCTTATACATCTATATTTTAGTGGTTGGTGATGAGATACGTAAAACTCAATTTAGAAGTGATTCAAGCAACCATTCATCTAGCAAAGTAGGAAGGCCTTCTTGTTTCTTTGGACTTGGCCAGTTTTGAGGTATTCCTTCTTACTTCTTGAGATTTAGGATTAGCCTGTTCTAGTAAAATCCAGTTTAGGTTACAATGAAACTTATCCTTAGTTTACTCAAATAATTACTAAATATGTTTTCTTTCTTTTCATCATTTGCTGCATAAATACATTTTTTATATACTTCTATACAAACAACTGCATGCGGCTATTAATTTTTCAAGCAATGTTAAAGTATTTCATATTGAAGATATGTTTCTTATCATTTTTATTGCATGATTGTACTTCAATATCAACAATCTTATATGGCCTCTTTACTTTCGTAAGATGATCTGGAACTTTGAATTACCTCTTTTGAAGTTGCTAGAGTTTGGGACTACAGACCTTTGCTTTGCCAATGAGGATGAGCAACAAAGCTGCTAAGGTGGATGCCCTTTTCGTTTTGAACTGGGTTCGTACAAAGCAGTTTTTTGTTGAAGTAGATTTTATTTGCATTTTCCCCCATGGATTATTTCAACATGGAGTCATTTCAGAGCAAAATCAATAGCTTGCTTCCTTTTTGGATGCCATCGAACTCTCTTTGCTTGAGTTCCTTTGGTTCTTGCTTAATTTCTGTAATTCTGATTAGGATAACTTTTACACCGACTATCCAGCATTGTAGCATGGCAACAGAAATTGGTCTTTGTCTAAGAGTTAAGCTACAACATTGCAGCATGCGAATGAAGTTGTCAATAACAAGTTTTTTTTTGTGTTTTGAGAACAAGTTTTACATCAATTAAAAATGTGTTGTCCATACAAGCGTCTATAGTTGTTAGTTAGATTGGTTTAGTTGCCAATAACAAGCTTCTTTGTTTTGATAATAACTATTACGTGAACTAAAAATATGTTGTCAATAGAAGTCTTGATAGTTGTTATTCAGGCTGGTTTAATTGTCAATAACAAGTTTCTTTGTGCGGAAAATAACTATTATGTGAATTGAAGATGTGTTGTCAATACAATCCTCGATAGTTGTTAATCTGATGGGTTTAGTTGTTACTAATAAGTTTGTGTTGTAGGGTGTCATTGAAGATGACAAATATGTCTGGGAAGCATATATTATGTTTCTTTCATATTGGAGGACAATTTGTAAATGGAGAAGATGATATCTAATATGTAGGGGGTAGTGTGAGAACAAAAATCATAAATGAAGACTCAATGTTTAAATAATTAAAAACACTTATTAGATAGATATGGAACCTATATGCGTAAGACTTGTCAATCAATGGTAATTGAATTGTCATTAGAGGTGCTAAAGTTGTCAATACAACTTTAATATTTTCAGCTCACATTAATTCGTTAATTAAATGTGTTGTCATTTAAATTCAAATTACGCAACTTAAATGACAATTTAAACTCTTATATTGTAGTGAGTCAACCATTTTTATTCATATTTTCCACTTCTATTAAGTGTGTTGTCATTTAAAGCTATTGAGTTGTCGATTAAGGCCAAAGAACCTATCAATTTAACTTGAATCTATATGCACAAAACTTGTCCATCAAGGGGCACTAAGTTATCATTGGGGTCATTGAAGTTGTCATTCAAGGTGTAAGACTTGTAAATTAAGGCCAAGGGACTTGTCAAATAAACAATGTAACTTGTCATTGTAAGCATAATCATTTATTGATAGTTGCACAATTAATTGTCATTTCATTGTTATTAAGAATATAATATAAAATTATATATTCTCAATCAAATTGTTAATAAGTATAAGATATATAATTGTCAATGAAAATTTGTCATATAAAAAGGCCAATTACACTGGTTATACAAGACTTGTCAATGAAGCAATAATGAGTTGTCATTTAAGGTTACCGAGTTGTTAGTAAAGGCCATTGCACTTGTTAACTTCACTTGAGTTTGGTTACATAAAACTTGTCAATTAAGCTGCACTGAGTTATCAATTAAAGTCTAGGAGTTGTCAATTAAAACCAACGGACTTATCAATTTCACTTAAGTACGATTATAAGACTTGTCAATTAAATTGCACTGAGTTGTCATTAAGGTATCTTAATTGTCAATTAAGGCTAAAAGAATTGACAATTTCACTTTAAGTCTGTTATATAAGACTTGTCAATGGAAGCTTCATATGCATATGCTATATGATTACAATAATTTCGCCACCTATTCAAAAGAAGAAGAAAATACATGTTGCATGTCTATCTAATAACCCAACAATAACAAAAAAGTGGCTTTCAGATACGTATACATTATAGGCTATAATTTCATATACAAAGAATGTCTTTAAAACTAGAACTTTCTTGGCCTTCTTGCCATGGGTTAATGTCAATGCATCTAGAAATGGACAGTCATGTCTTTAGCTTGTAGCCTTTTGTATTCTTCACGAAATATATTTAATAGCAAAAACCTCAGTTTCTTATAATTTTAATGGAAAATTCGCTTGAATCAAACCAAGCAACTTCATTATGCCCTTTTTTTGGCGGTGCAGAACCATTTCCAAATACCATGTCAACTATAGGAAAGCTTCTAGAGAGTTCAAAGACAGTACTGAAATACAACTAACTATACACATACTTTCCAGGACCATAAAAACATATACCAAGATACTTTGGCAAAAGGATATTTAGTTAGTACAAGGAATGAAGTTCTTTCATAATTTGCACACAAACAAACACAATCAGAATCATTAACTCTGAGACTTTAACATGAAAAAGCATCCTCTGTAGCCTTTCTCAGGGACTCATAATCAAGAGGATTCATACACTCAAGTTCAAGGAGGAGATCTTTTCCTGCACAAGTGCCAAGAGGATCCACCAATACATCAAATATTTCACAAGGGTCTCTCCTGTATAATACAAAATATTACTACAGTAGGTATTGAGTTTGCATCATTATATACAAAGTAAAGTAGAAATTAGACTTTGAAATACACTCATGTAAAATATTAAGGATACAAATAGTAAATGCATTGAAAGTCAATCTGCTAACCATTTATTATTATAATTACACTTACAATTCACATGTCTGTTCAACATTTTTTTTTTTTTGCTTTTGAACATTTCACCAAATAGTTTATAGGCAGGCTACAACAATTTTAATCTCACCAAACTCCTTTATACACATTTTTACAAACACCTCATGTGCATCTAAATGCATGCCAATTCATCAAACCTATTAACTTAAAATTTTAAGCTTATTTAAGTTACTATCATCCCTCCAACACACAGAGACCACAAAACACAGATATTAAAGCATAGATAAGAGGAGTTTTCAAACATAGCCCCCCAAACACCCACAATGTTTAACAACAATGACGAAAGACAAGAAAGAAGAAATTACATGTTCTAGCAGCACCCCAACCTTCAATCATACCCCACAAATGTGATCATGAAGGAGAAGAAAAAAAAGAGGTACCCCTTGTTTTTGTTATGACCGGCATCGACTAGAAAGGAAATAGAGAGAGTAGCCCTTGGAATCTTGAGCAAAGGAGAAAGACAACAATGATGGATGATCAATGACACGCACACATTGGCAACATTGAAGATGAATGGAGGAGGATGACAGCTATAATGGGTTTCGATGGAAGGAGTAAATGTGGCTAGGGTTTTCTAGTTTGAAGTCTCAATCTTCTTGAGTGCGTGGTGTGGATGGAAATAAGGGGGAGCTAAGGAAAATTACAATTAGTTGTTCCAAATAAATAAGGGTGAGATGGTAATTTCGCAATTAGATTATATTACCTGCAAGTCCCATGGGACATGAGATTAATTTGAAGATTTCAAGGGACTTTGTTGTGATAACTTCTCTTACGTGGGACCTATGTGTAATTTCCCCTAATTAATTTAGTGGGGTAGTGGATGACTGCTTCTCGTCAGTGCATTTAGTAGGTGTACAACAAAGCTGAGATAAGAGAATTTAGAGTTTTCAATTGCCATGACGATATATATATAACAAAAGGTAGTGGGAATAAAGACGAGATTCCTTGAGCCACAATTGAAGGCCACATGCTTTCCAATGAACCCGCGAATTTTGTCATGGCTAGAATTTCTCAAAGTCCATTTGGTGCAAACTTATAAACCCAGCACATATGGAAAGCACATCCTCCTCCGGCCTCTTGATAAATTTACGCATGTACTTTCTTTTATCAAATATAAATATATTACATAAAAAAATTAAAAATTTGGTTGAAATTGATTCAAATGGGTCAGGTTGGAAGAGTACATATCCTCAGAATATCAAAAGTCCAGTTTGGTACCCTGAACGTTTGTTAATTCCATTTCTGGGAGCTCGCCGCGCATGAATTGGCATTTGTGACTATCAGGGTACTGAATGGGGATTTCGGTATCCTGAGGGCATCTTGTTGAAATTTCCCTTAATGATTTCTCGCACTAAAGTAAAACGTTAGTTCATGATGTAGGACAACATACTTATCTATTAATTCTTGGCTATTCATCCCCTTTCCAAAAGAAATATTTCCGATATGTGGGTCCCACTAATATGTCTTAGTCGTGTCTAACCCTTAAACATTTTAAAGTTTTACATTAATTACCCAAACCTTTTATTTCTTTATCCTAAATCCTTCACCATTACTTTGCCGTTACTTTTTAAATAGGAATTATCAATTAACTCATCCTACGTGGATAATTGAGATATTTTTATTATAGTAATAAAAAAAATATTTTTATTTAAAAGAGTATGGATGATATGACTCAAAGAGTGATGCAATATTTATTATGACTTATAGCATGTTTGGGAATAATTTTTAAAAAATAATTATATGCAATTTAAGATAAGTATATGAAAAAAGTTTTATCTTGATTGATGTGAAAGTGCTTATAGAAGCACTTTCCAAACATAGCATTGGAAATGATGGCAGTACCAAATTTTCGATGAGCATCAAATAAGTATTTTTTTTTTGCCCCTTTAACAAATCATGGAGCAGGCTAGGAAAGAGTAGCTTATAGCTAGAAGACAACCAACGCCATTATAGAAAAGTTTGACGACCTCTTGCGCTCTGTAATCCTCTTTGATCCTCTGATTAAGGAGACCGTCTCCTCTGAAGCTCCTTCACCAAAAACTGATATCTTCCATCGCAATCAACACTCAGATAACCTCCGATCCCCAGAAACAAGCTCGCTAGCCCCTCCTCCTCCGATCTGCTATCTCCTGTTCGTTCTGGGTAAGCACAGTTCAACCCATCACTGTACTGCATCTTCTGACTTTCAATCGATCCATTTCTCTTCCGAGTTGTGCTAATTAGTTGATGTTCAAGCAGCTCCACGTATTCATTCTGATGTGCGTGCGTGCGTGCGTGCGTGTATTTCTTACGGTCAGGTAGGGGCTTTTGCCGAAAAAATAATATCCAGTTCATGACTTAACTCGGTAGGTTCTTACTTTGATGCTCCTGCTCATCAAGAACAAGGTAGAATGATATTTGAACAATGATTGATGCTTATATTTCCACAGAGCATCATTTTATATATTTATATGTTAGTTGATCCTAGCTAGTTTGGGTTTCTGGGTTTTGCAGCCAAAAAGAAGAAAGAAATGTCGAGCTGATGCTTCTACTCGATCAGGAGATTATTACTGCTTGCCCATCTTATGCTAAGAGGGGAGAATAATCAACAAAACTGAACCTTCCAAACGCTTGATAGCTGGTAAGCGACTCCATTATATTCAACATTTCATTCTCCCTTATCGATCCATCGACACCATTTTATTAATTCCTTACTTAATTTAATCGGCCATGCACGTATCAACCAAGCATAATCATTAAATTCACCAATCTATAGATGATGTATTTATATTATAATTTATGGTAGAGTAGCATCCAACACCGTACCCTTATTTCCAGTACCCAATGTCCAGCACGATTCTTATGGCACATGATGCTACTGTAGATAAAATTGGGATGCTAGATTCAGTTGAGAAGTACGTAATATGTTGCATTACCCATTAGTATGATTTATATTGCATACTTCAGTAACTGAATCTAGAGATTAAGATAGACTTGCACATTTGATATTCTGACCTGAGATGATGAATTCAAATTAAATGATGTCTCTCTAGCTTTTGATGAACTTGGGGGAGGCCTAGATCTCAAAGAACAAAAAACCGGACTGGACCGGCCGGTCCAGTTCACTATTAGACCGGGGGCCGGGTTGACCAAGATCAACCCTATCAACCCGGTAAAAAACCGAGTTGACCGGATTATATATATACATATATTTTTTTTAAAAAAAAATTTATAGCCTTTTTTGTGTTTTTTTTTAAAATTTTTTTATATGCTTCCTTTGCTTTTTTTTTTTTTGAAACATTACATTAAGGTCCCACGCAAAAAAATTAATATTAGAAAGGTCTCAAAAGTTTTTTAATAACAAGTAAAATAGTATTATTGACAAGTGAATGAGTTATCAGTAGCAACCTTTGAAACCTTTCTGATATTAATTTTCTTGTATGTGACCTTAATGCAATTTCTCTTTTTTTTTTTGTTTACTGTTTTTATTAATATTTAGTGACAAAAGGAAGAACTAGATGGTGTTTCTTCCTTTCCTTTTTTTTACTACAAACATGATTTTTTTATGATTGATTCTTAGCGTTTTATGATTGATGAATGAATTTTAATGATGTTTTTTTATTATGAATAATTATTAATTACAGTGACTTAAATATTTTAACTGATAAAAATGAATATTTTGAAATTAAACATTATCAAAAGTATTATATTTTAATATTGTCAATTAGATATCATTATTTTAATATGGCCGGTCTGACCTTGATTTTACCCATTAACCCTTGACCCACTGCCTCGACCGGTTCAATGCCCGGTCCGATTTTTTAAACCTTGCTAGATCTTGACACTTGATAGGAGAAATTGTTCTCAAGTATACACGAATTAAACTGATGGCTTCCCACACCAAGATCGATCGAAACTAATAATTACAAGCAACAAATCATAATGTATAAATGCTATTATTTCACTCTTTATTATAAGCAATTCTCTGGGGAGAGGCAAACATTGACCTTACTATTTAATATTGTTTTGTTAGAAGAAATACTATTAAGCACATACACAAGACAATGCTTAATTAACTCAAGTTTCTTATATCGGTTGTACATGTCGTCAAATTCTTCAATCATACATAGTCACTTATACTTTTTTTTTTTTGGAGAATTGGGGAAAGTTCCCATTGGGGAATTAATTATAAAGTGAGACATTCCACACATGTGTAAATGAACTTCCACAAAATACAACTGAGCTTCCATGTCATGTGCAACTGAACAGGTCTCATTCTCCAATTAATTGCTCAATGGAGATTTTCCCCCAATTTTTCCTTTTTTCGTCTCAATTTATAATTAAAAGGTAATCTTTAAGAAAATAGGACATATCACCTTAAGTATAAGAAAATTTGACCTAAACATCCACTAGCAAGGTGAATTCAACCACACCAGTCAACTTGCATGGGGAATAAAAAAGGAAAAAATAGTCACAAAAAGTGCGATCAACTGATTATTATTTTCTGCTGAATCACTTTTGAGAAAGCAAAAACAACTAGTTAATTAATTGGTTAAGAATGTCTGTAATATATGAATATCATTGTTAGTTTCGACCAAAATCACGGCCGTTTAAATATTGGGTTAAGGTGCATAATGACCCTGGAAGTTTTCACCGAGGAACGCTGGGTATCTGGAAGTTTTTTGAAGAGCAATTTTACCCTGGAAGTTACCAAAACGTAGCATTTTCAATCTGAACATTAGTCACTGTTAAATTTGGCTTTTAAAGACACCTGGCAGTTCCACATGGCACTCAATATGCCATCTCATCAACCCCTACTTTTCCTACTTGACAAAAATACCCTCTCCTTCTTTTCATTTGCACTCCCATCCCCACTGCCCACCCCCTGGATCTGTCTTGGCGCCAACATGGATGAGTGCTCCACCTTGCCCTGCGTTGTCGACCATCGAGGAGGAGAAGCTCCTTGTATAAATGCTCATAGATCTAGGGTACATTTCAAAGCCAGCTCTGTGACGGAATCCAAACGACATAAAAGTGAAGAAGATCCGACGGTGTGTTAAGGGAGAGACAGTGATGGCTTTAGCCCCTCGATCTTGAGCCATTGCAGCCATATCAGAAAGCATTGGTTGCAATCGGGGTAGTTAATTAGCAGAACACTTATTAGCATCTGAAACTAGTGGTTCAAATTTGTAAACTGGCGAAATAATTGAGAACATGAAAACAAGAATTGTGAAACTACTTTGCCTCGGAATATATATATTATCATCACCGTCAACATAAAATTCCAAAACTCTTTTTTGATAAAGTCCAAAGAGATGAAATCCCACAATGGACTCACTAGTGGACAAAGAAACAAAGGGTGGAGAGGAATGAATAGAGGGAACATGAAGATCCATTTACAGAGGCAACTAATATTGATGATGCGGTTATCACAGTGCGACACAGGGAAAAGAAAAAAAAAGAGCTTACTAATTAATTAATCAGTGGCCGTTTTCTCCAGGAAAATCCCATGAAACTGACATGTTCATATATATCCAATAATGTTGGATCCATCGATATGTTGCAGCTACTCTTAGAGTACAGGTGGGGGTGGGAGTGCAAATGAAAAGATGAAGAGGGCATTCTTGTCCAGTAGAAAAAGCAGGGGTTCGACAGAGGGCATATTGAGTGCCACCTGAGACTGTCATCTGTGATTAACCGTTAAATTTAACGGTGACTAATAGCCTGGGCGAAATTGTTACGTTTTGGTAACTTCCAGGGTAAAATTGCTCCTCAAAAAACTTCCGGATACCCAACGCTCCTAAGTGGAAACTTCAGGGTCATTTTGCACCTTCACCCTTAAATATTTCATTGAAACATAAATTTTTATGAGTAAAACAAGCACTCTAATATATATATATATATATATTCTAAAAGTATCTCTTTTTTATTGGAAAATATATTAGCATAAAGTTTATTTACTAATCATTATCATATACTGAGTGTCTAATTTATCTTTTGGCAGCTTTTATATATATATATATATATATATTTATTTACTAGTTATTTTCTTAATAATATTAGTAAATTGAGACCGTAATTCAGAACTTATACTTTAAAAAAAGTTAACAACTTGTTAATTTGAGTCACGCTTTTAATATACATTCATATGCTTAAAAAATATGTTTAACAATTGTGAATAATAAAATTGACATTTTCAGACAATATAAATGAAAAGTTTGTTATAATACATACTATTTTATATGAGCTTTTTATATAAGAAAAATTTAGGTGAGATAGATCCAGGAGACCACTAGGGTTGGGCAATGCTTCTAAGCTGAGAGGGTGCTTACAGAGAGGTACTTATAGATCGCCCGTTAATAAGATTTTTATTTCAGTGGTAAGATTTAATCTTATAATATTGTGAATTGTGAGTCATTTTGTTATCAAATAGATCTACTTTTGCTTAATTTGGAGATTAACATTGAATTCGGAAAAGCCCAAATTTGACTCATTTAACATTCAAGTTTTTTAACATGAGTTCTAATTTTGTGTTATTACTTATGAAGAGCATTTCGGCTGCGCCTTGTGATTCATTTAGGTAGGCCAGATCTTGAGATTTAGAGGTAAGTTATTTTCAAGCATATCAAGTTAGAGGAGAGGAGACTTTCTATACCATGATATGAATGATATTATTATCTTATTCGATATTATAGTTATAATTATTTCATAAAAACATTTTTTTAATTAAGAAAATATTAACCGGAACCTTTTAATAATATTGCTT
>QFDD01008697.1:0-10796 GCA_006871305.1 Vachellia collinsii | reverse complement strand
GTAATTTATAACTCTATTTCCTCTTATATTTTATAAATATAATCCATTTATAATTTATTAAGGATGAGACATAATTTGGTTTCATCATATAGTTGATCTTTATATCAAAGCACGTATTCATTTTTTAATATTGTGAAATTTGTTCTTTTTAGACCTTGATTGTTTGCTCTCACTCATATTGAGAGGGAGATTTTTTCACATTAAATCAATGTGTCTCTATTTATTGTTTTTTTTTGCTCAATTTTATATTTCTCTAGTATTGACTCCATAATCATATCTATTAGAAAGATTTAATATTCACTACGTACTTCTTAATAAGTGGTATCAGAACCTAACAATATGGTTATTCATGGCATCATAGTTCCACCCTCTAGCGTGTAAGAAGGGAAAGGGTAGCTCCAACTAAAAAGCCAAAATCACAAGAGAACAAAAAACCAAAAACTTGCTCTGTTGACGTTCGAAAATCTAGTATTATAAATAAAATATAAATTTTATTTCATAAATTTTTTGATAACATACACAACACATATGATTTATAAGTGTTTTATCATTACATTAAATTCCTACCCATTACATTCTTGTAAACTCCGAATTCCAACATGAAACAAGTTTTTATTACTTGGTGCAGCAACATTGAGGAGGATCTGAGCCACCGAATCCAACGCAGATGCCTCCCTTTGGGAATCCACCGTCGATGCATATTTGGTTGCACTGAGAAGGCGAAGTACCGGAACATGTCCCCTTGCACACGAACAGCGGATCAGTGAATCCTCTGGCTGGCCCTGCATCATTGTCAGTAATACAACATTTTATTAATACTGTTACAAAACCTTTTTACTTAAATTTTAGTCTCTTTTAATATGATCACCAATCTCAATAAAAATTTTTTACCAGCCTTTCCATGTTTAAAATTTAATTATCCCAGTGACTCGATTTAGGACAGATCATTGAAAGAAGAAGAATCAAATTCTAACCAATATTATATATTCTCTTAACCAAAAAGTTCTTCAAAAGAAGTGTAAGAATTCTGAGATAAAAAATTTTATTTTTAAAATTGCATATTAACCCAATTAAAATATTTTAGCATTACATGCAAAGCAATGTGATGATTAAACTTAAATGAAACAAGAAGCGCACGAGCACAGATATATATATATAAAAAAAATTACCTGACGATGAAACAAGGAGAAAGCATACAAGAACCGCACCGAAGAGATAGGTCTGAGAAACTCTCGAAGCCATATTCTCTCTCACAATCTCTCTCAGTACTCTCTCTCTCTCTCTCTCTAATTTGATTCTTTGGTTTATGGATATGATCAAACTCAATGGCTTTATATAGGCCTTTATGTCTGAATAGAAGTTATGATCACGTGTTGGCAAAAAAAAAAAAAAGTTATGATCACGTGTTGGCAAAAAAAGAAGAAGTTATGATCACGTGTTCTCAGGAGCATATATTTTTATATGTTCCCGGAGAGATCGTTAATTCTAGCTTATTGGATTTAAATGCAATTAATGATATAGAGATATCGTCAATCATAATTATTACTAGTTTATGGTTATATATATAAATCATGTTGATACAAAATTGTTATAATTACTATTTACTCTGATAACTGAAACATTATATTAATTAGAGGATGGTAGAATATTAAAAATGAATATACCAGAAAACGAATGAATTTAAAAAAAATTGTAGAAATCTAAATTATCAACGGATTAAACATAATAATCAAATTGGATGATCCAGATCATATTTAGAAAAATTTAAATTTAAAAGTTTTAAAAATGATTGTTTTCTTAAAAACTTGCAATTGGCCGCCTAATTGCCATCATGAAGTGAAAATCGCATTATCTACTATAAATATTATTTAAATAATCTTCTAAAATGATACTGTAATAACAGAATACTTTTTTCGATATTATTTAAATAAACTTCTAAAACTGTGCTATTTAAAAATAGAAAATAAAATTATGCAAATGTATTTCATCATTTTTTGTATGTAAATTAAAACTATTTTTTTTTATTTAAGTTAAAGTATCTAGTCTTCCAAAAATATTTACATACTCTTAAAATGCTGTGTGCTGCAGTTTGTGTAGGTTGTGATCTAAGAGGCAATTGCATAGTATAATCTAATATTCCTTTTGGTTGGAATTTTGCATGTGAGATCTACATTATTTCATCTTTAGTATCTATGGTGTGATGGTGGTTTGATGATATCTACCACATGCAGATTGTATCTTTCACCCAGAGAGATACATATTTTATAACTCTATTTGTTCTTCTATTTTATGAACATAATCCACTTGTGATTTATCAAGGATGAGATGAAATTTGTTATCATCCTATATTGAGCTTTATATTAAAGCACTTGAATTGGATATTGTATTCATTTTTTAATATAGTAAATTTTGTTTTCTTTAAGCCGTGGTTGTTTATTCTCACTCAAATCGAGGGGAAGATTTTTTCACGTTAAATCGATGTGTCTCCATTTATTATTTTTGTTGCTCAATTTTATATTTCTCTTGTATTGATCACTTCACGATCATATCTATTAGGAATATCTACTATCCACTGCGTACTTCCTAATAAGTGCTATCATATCCTAACAACATGATCATTCATGGCATCACAGTTCGACACTTTAGCATGTAATAACCGAAAGGGTAGCTCCAACTAAAAACCCAAAATCACAACCTTTTCTGTATTGCTGCCTTTCTTTTGTCGTCGATCTCAACCTTTATCCCTCTGGTGTTTGCGTCTATGTAGCTAGCTAGGGTTTTGATGATGAATTATCTGGCTGGATGATTTTTTTATTGAGGGTAAATCTTGTCTTTCATTTATTTTATTGAGGTTAAAATTGACATCCACTAAACAATTGCATGCTTGTAATGAGGATTCCTTGTAAATAGTGATTAACAAAAAATGTGGAATCCTCATTACCATTGCAATAAAAATTACCATCAATCAGACCAACCAAATAGGTCATCTAAGGTAACGCAATAATGAATTAATGATTGCCATCGCAGGAGTGTAATAGGGTTGAACCAAACGGGCCTTAAGACTTCTTGATATATGAATGATCCATTTACAGTAAATTAGATAATTTTTATTATATAGATTTAGCTAATTAATACAGATTACAACTTGTATAAATTAACATGTGAGTATTTGTAATTTTCATAAATAAATATTTTGACATCTATACCCTTCAATTAAAATTTTAATAGGATTAAAAAGTCTGTTTCACATTTTATTTTTTACAAATAAAATATAAGTTTTATTTTATGAATTCTTTGATAACATAACAAATAAATGGTTTGAAAGCATCGTTACATTACATTAAATTTCTACCCGTTACATTGCGAACTCCGTGAACCCAACCCGCCACTAAGTTTTTATTAGTTCATATGTATAGCTAGTTTATTTGAGGTTAACGATTCAATACAAATATAATTATTTAGTGCAGCAACATTGAGGAGGATCTGAGCCGCCGGATCCAACGCAGATGCCTCCTTTTGGGAATCCACCGTCGATGCATATTTGGTTGCAATGAGAAGGTGAAGTACCGGAACATGGCCCCTTGCACACGAACAGTGGATCAGTGAATCCTCTGGCTGGCCCTGCATTATTGTCAGTAATACAACATTTTATTAATACCGTTACAAAACCTTTTACTTAAATTTTAGTCTCTTTTAATATCACCAATCTAAATAAAAATTTTTACCAACAAAAAAAAAGCCATTTAATCCTATTTATAAATCATTTTTAATATATTTTAATTTTATTTAAAAGATAATTCAATACCATCTTTTTTATTCTTATTAGAAGTGCCTAATTTTAAGCCTTTAAAATTTAATTAAACCACAATTGTATATTGTTAAAGTGATTCGATTTAGAGAGAAATCATTGAAAAGAGAAGAATCAAATTCTACCAAGTATTATATACTCTTAACCAAAAGATTCTTAGAAGGGTAAGATGAAAAACTTCATTTTTAAAATTGTCCCTCTAGTTAAGTTTAAATGAAACATGAAACACACACACAGATATAAATATATATATATATATATAATATTACCTGACGATGAAACGAGGAGAAAGCATACAAGAACCGCACCGAAGAGATAGGTCTCAGAAACTCTTAAAGCCATATTCTCTCTCTCTCTCTCTCTCTCTCTAATTAGATTCTTTGGTTTACGGGTATAATCAAAATGGCTTTATATAGGCCTTTGTGTATGAATAGAAGTTATGATCACGTGTTCTCAGGAGCATATATTTTTAATTCTAACTGATCGGATTTAAATGCAATTAATGATATAGAGATATCATCGATCATAATTATTACTAGTTTATGATTATATATATAAATTAAATCGTGTTTATACAAAATTGTTATAATTACTATTTACTCTATGATAACTGAAACATGATAGGTACTTATCCAAAAACTAATTAAAATATGGTAGAATATTAAAAATGAATATACCAGAAAAAGAATGAATTTTTTAAAAAAATAGTTAGAATCTAAATTATCAATAGATTAAACATAATAATCAAATTGTACGATCCAGATCATATTTAGAAAAATTTAAATTCAAAAGTTTTTAAAATGATTGTTTTCCTAAAAACTTGCAATTCGGCCGCCTAATTGCCATCTTGAAGTGAAAACGGATTATCTACTATAATTATTATTTAAATAAACTTCAAAAAAAGTGCTATTTCAAAATAGAAAATAAAATTATGGAAATATATTTTATTATTTTCGGTAACATAAATTAAAACTATTTTCTATTTATGTTAAAGTATTCCGTTTTCCAATTTTTGAGTGTCATGCTATCTGTATTTTTTCTTATGGAAATATTTTAAATATTCTTTTTTTATGTATTTCATTTTCTAGAAATTTCTTTTAATTATTTATATCTTTCCATAACTTATTATAATGTATATTTGTGGGATTACAAGAAAAAACAATTGAAATAGTTTCTTCTTTTTTTTTTTTTGCCAAAAGTTGAAAACTTTTTATTGTCATCACTGCAAGAGTATGTAAATATTTCTCTCAATCTTCCATGATTTTTTTCCAAATATGAAATATTTATAAACCAAATAATTAATAATCAATTATCAAAATGGTAAGAATGTTTGTATAGTTTCTGTCCAAATTAAACGTCCTATTTTGGTACTAGTTTAAATAATGTTTATGTAATACTATTTCATAATTAAATATCAACCATGGATGTTTCAAATAATGATTTTAATTTCAAATATATCTAATGAGAGCTAGAAAAATAAAAATAATATTTTCGGTAAATATTATTTCATAATTATAAAAAAGAGAAGCACATTTAAAGGAGAAAGTGAACTCGAATAACAACGAATATCCAAGGAAAAATCGTACAGGGGTCTTGAGTAAGAAATTGAACACAAATATGTCTCCTAAATTTCATTTAATATTCCCATCAGAAATTTCATTTAATATTAGCAAGGTTAAGAAAAACGGATCAAGCGCCTGAATTAGTTGAAGTAGTGGTTCAAAGATTAATAGGTTATATTTGGTTCAACTAGGGGACAACCCAACCATATTAAAATAATAATATTTAATTGATAATATTAAAATAAAACAACTTTAATCACAACTAATTTCAAAATATATACAAATATATACTACAATAGTTTAATGGTAACAAAAACAAAATGAAAATACAACATCAATGAGAAATTAGGAGCATCTAAGTGAGAAAAAATAAAAGTCAAAGTAAAATCATTTAAAGTGAGAAATACTTACGTACTCCTGGAATGCCATGTCATTCATACTCTGACAAATGAAAATGTTCCAAGTATTATCTATTATGATCTCATATCCCATAAATTTCTCCTACTTATTTTCATTTTTCCATAACCCATTACAATTAATATTTATTATGGGAAAAAAGAAATAATTATGAGAAATTTATGGGATATGAGATCACAATAGATGATACTTAGAATATTTTCATTGGACAGACACTCCGGAAGTATGTAAGTATTTCTCTTAAAAGTTGGCTCTATTATTCTAATCTCTGGATTAGGATACATTAATCACCTAGCTCCATTATCCTCTCAAAAGCCTATTGCCCCAAGCTTTTCCTCAGCATCGTGCGAAGCTTTTCTCTCGTCCCCCCTTCTGCTTGTCTCTCAGAGCATGGTCCACACCTGACACCTCAATTTGAAGGATTTCAATGTGCACATATCGTCAAATCATGTGTGTGTATTTACCTGCGTCTCTATTTAAAATAATTTTTTAAAATTATTTATTTATAATTTTTTAAATAATTTAATTATTTATTATTATAACATTTTTTTTACAATATTAAGTAAAAAAATTTTTTTAAAAATTATTTATTATAAAATTTACATTTTATTATGAAATGATATATTAAATTTATATGAATAAATGATACACTTTTAAAAAAAATAAGTCAATGTCATTTTAGTTATAAAATAATTTAATACATTACTTTATATTATTTTTGATCATTTTCACATTTTAAAAGTTATTTTGATATCAACTATTTAAATATATTCATTTTTTTCACAATCATTTTTTTTTCTTAAAATCTATTATACTCTCAAAAGCTATTTCACATAAGTTGAGACAAAAGCTATTCTTCAAAAGCTAATCCAAATCTTAAAAATTGTGGACTTTGAAATCAAGGCTGGTATGGTTCATTGAATGCAATGCAATACAATGATAAAAAATATAATGGATTACAATTTTGATTGCAATAAGTTTATTTGGCATAAGATGAGGAGTAGAATAATAAAATATAATTTTGTATATTTACTTAATGCCAGGTAAGATGGAGAAGACAAGAATACCCCTCTTAAAAAAGAGAAGAAGAAACCTCTCCCTGTTTCGTTCTTCCTCATTCCAATCAACACAAAAGTCCTCTTTTTCTTCATGCCAATTTCCAGGGACGAAAATCTTTAAAATTCAACAAATTAAAACTGAAATAAAACCCCCTCCACCGAGTCGCTTCGTCATCATTCATCAGTCTCTCGGCTCTCCTTCTCCTCTGTGGTTTCTCCCAGCCACGACTCTGCTTCCGGCGACTCTGTTCTCATCTCTGGCCTCTGCTTCCGGCGATTGTGGTTTCTCCTTCCATTTTTCCCAAAAAGTCCCAAAATTTCTCCTATTTTCCCTTCACCCGGGCGTTAGTCTCAGCTTCTTCGTCCTCACCAGGCTTCATCCTCCCCAACGGAGTTTCACCATATACTTCGTCCTTGCTCAGAGCTTATCCTCCTGCATCGGACAGATTGACGAGGGGGAGAAAAGTCACTTCGTCTCTTTTTGTGCTCTGGTCTCCGGAGAATTCCTCAGCTTTCAGTCCTCTATTTCTAGAGCTTCTTCCTCTTGTTTAGGTAAAACCCCCCTCCTTCAATATACCTATTTCGTTACCTAATACTCTCGTATATCTGTTGTCTCTCCTCTGAATCAGGTTAAACCCAAAAGTTCAAAGATAGGAACTTAGCGTGAGATGAAAGAAATATGAAATTGATATTCCGGCTAGAACATCAGAGAGAGGAAGCATTTTGAGAAAGAAGACATCAACGGTGTTTTTGCTTTCTCTTTGCTCTTTTACTCATGATATTTGACTATGAACTTATTGTACTGTGATGAGTTTAATGTTAGCTATATTTGATCAGCATTGAATTTACATAGGTGATCCTTTACTCTGGATAATTATAGTTTGATTATGGATTAGTGGATGATAATTTCTATCATTAATACTTCAATGGTTTTAATGTTATGTTTGTTGATTGAATTGTGTGGTTGATGGTTCCAAAAGAAGAAGAATCTGATTGAAACTGATTTTGGTGTGCTAGAGGAGCTTAGACATAGGGAATTCAGACTAGACTTTCAGTTAACTCTTGTGGGATTGATTGTTCGGACACCAAATAGCTTAATTTGCTTGCAGCATAGACATATATCCACCGACCCTACATAGTTACATTTGATTGCACTTTATTTAGTCCAGACAAGTAATTAACTAAGTAATTAGGGATTAACATAATTGAAATGCCTTTTAGTGGATTGAAAAACACTTTTAGGCAATTAAGAGTTTTGGACTAGCAAATATAGCTCTAACTGCAGTTAAAGGAAGAAATTAGACATTGATGAGTAATCAAGGCTATAATAATCCAAATTTAACCGCATAAGTAGTTTAAACTCACCCCTAGTATTAGCTATAGTTTAGATTTTTTTTTTTCAAAAAAAAAAATTCTAGTTAGATTTTTATTTTCATTTTATCTTTGTCCTATCTTTGTGTGTTGCTCAAATTAGGAGAAAATTGATGCTCAACTGGGTTGTTGGTGCCAAGTCCTCTTGAGAATTATACTTTACTTACTTTTTATTACTTGATACGGCCCGTACACTTGTGGAATCATAGGTTTCACATTTTGTCCCTATCACATGTTGCCATGGCACTGCTTTGATGATTTTCAACTGTGTGGTACATGTGGGGAGCATAGCTTGGAAAATTCTATATAGATAGTTGGGTTGCTGTATTAAGTGGGAAAGGCCTGTATTTGAGGGTAGGTTTGGTTAATATTTGGTTGAAGCCTCCTATATTTTTATATGAAAATTTTCTCCGTTATGGTTTGGCTACCTTTGGTTATGTGGGCTTACAGATATATGAACTCCATTGTAAACGTTCGTCTACCTCCAGTTTTGGGGCTGTGATAACATGGCTTTTCTATTGAAAAGAAATAGCTCTGCTGTGGTTGAGATCGCTCAGGAAACAAAGCTCTTGAAATTCATCAACAGGGCTTCCAATCCTGAATCAGGTAATCCCTGATCCATTTCAAGTCTTGGAAAACAGTAAGAGTCTGAAACACACTATGAATGTCATAGATAAAAGTAGGAGTCTTGAGGAGGTTGATCGGTCAAGTTTAGACATCAAATCCTCAGTTATGCTGGACTTTTTGTATTTGTTGGACCAAACATTTAAATTTTCAATGATAAGGACGACAAACAGTTCTGCTGTAGCATGATTTATTAGGGAGAAAAATCTTTATAGCCTTTGTGTATATATCTGTATATATATTTATAGGAAGCCAGAAGCCAGATTATGGAATCTGAATTTTCTGTGATATCAATTGACAAATTAATTATCATGTAATGATAATTCTGTATAATTTCTATCAATGATTTTAAAGCAGATTACTAGACGACTGGTGATCCTAATATTGAGTCTGATGGCAGCTTCATCTATTGTCAGTGGGGAGGACAAGTATCTGCATATCATTATTCTTCTCGAATCAAGGTAAGCTCCTTTGCCCCTTTATCTCTTTTATTCATCATATCCATGATTATGATTTCTGTAGATCAATCTCTTTCTGAACCTGATTTTTTTACCTTTTGCATTCCATTGTCAGTGTCAAACTTGTACCTTTTGGATTCAATAGTTTCAGATATGGAGAAGAGTATATATTCAATTTTGACTATAGACCGTTGGGAGTCTCTGAATTTTATGAAATACAGATTGGCTGCCCTCAGACCTGTCCATGGAAGGTTAGCTCTGAAATTTCTTAAATGGGTCATCAAGCAACCTGGTTTGGAGCTCAATCATGTTACCCATGTAATGTGCACGACAACACACATACTGGTTAGAGCTCGAATGTACAACTTTGCTAAGTCAGCCTTAAAACATCTTTTACAAGTGTCCATTGGTTTGAACTCTGTATTTTATGCCCTGATGGAGACATACCCCCTTTGCAATTCAAGTCCAGCTGTTTTTGACCTCCTAATTAGAGTTTGTTTACGAGAAGGGATGGTTGGAGATGCTGTACATACTTTCAAATTGATGGGACTGCGTGGATTAAAGCCATCTATATCCACTTGCAACATGGTGCTAGGGTCGTTGGTAAAAGACCAGAAAGTTGAGTTGTTTTGGTCTTTCTTCAAAGAAATGCTGGCCAGTAGGTTTCAACCCAATGTTGCTACATTGAACATTTTGTTAAATGTTTTATGTGAAGAAGGAAAGCTTAAGAGTGCTGGTTATCTGTTAAGGAAAATGGAAGACAGTGGTTATTTTCCAACTATAATCACGTATAACACTCTGCTGAATCGGTATTGCAAGAAAGGAAGGTATAAAACAGCATCTGAACTGATTGACCGTATGGCCTCAAAGGGCATCATAGCAAATGTTTGTACGTATAATGTTTTCATTGATAGTTTGTGTAGGGATGGAAGGAGTGCAAAAGGTTATCTACTATTGAAAAGGATGAGAATGAGTGATGTATATCCTAATGAGGTTACTTATAATACACTCATTAATGGCTTTGTTAAGGAGGGGAAGATTCAAGTTGCTACTCATGTTTTTGATGAGATGTCATTACTTAATTTATCACCAAACTCTATCACTTACAGTATTTTGATTAATGGGCATTGTAGTGAGGGCAATATTGGTGAAGCATTGAGACTTCTGGATTTGATGGAGTCACATGGTCTAAAACCTAATGAAATGACTTATGGGGCACTTTTGAAAGGCCTATCCAGGCATGCTGAATTTAACTTAGTTTCCAGTATTCTTGAGAGAATGAGGTTGAATGGGTTGAGACCTAGCTGTATAAGTTATACAACAATTATTGATGGGATGTGTAAGAATGGCTTACTAAATGAAGCTGTGATGGTGCTAAATAATATGTTAAAAGATTCTATAGACCCTGATATTGTTACATTTTCAGTGCTTATAAATGGATTTTTCAAGGCGGGGAAGATAAATAATGCAAAGGAGATGATGTGTAAAATGTACAAGG
>QFDD01008696.1:0-12294 GCA_006871305.1 Vachellia collinsii | reverse complement strand
ATTCATTCCTTAATGTATCATATAGTTTGGTTTGACCCAAACATATCCCTAATCAGCTTTAGTGGATGCAAATACTATAATTATTATGTCAATATTATGCATGGTCACATTTATCATATGTTTGGGAGCAGTTAAAAATAAGTGTTTGTGTTTCATCCGGTCACTCTTATTATATCTTTATCTTGTACAGTACAAAATTATTTAAAATAAACTTCAACAAACACTTAATGTGAATGACATCCCAAAAGATTGGCAAAAAAAAGAAAATTGACATCCCAAGAGATAAGTGGAGAATCCAAAAAAGATGCTCTCATTGTTTTTTCAACAAAAATTGCCCTCTTATATTAATAAAAAAAATAAAAAAAAACACATGGTATCTTATATAACTTTTGTCATTTTATAAAACTCCCTTAAATTTTAAGCAAGTTGTAAGTTGCATGTATGCCCCTCTAATAAATTTAAATTTTGAAATGCTGAAAGGTAGTCGAGGCTTCAATGAAGAGCTATGTTAAAGGAGAATTGAGAAAAAAAAGTTTCTATTAAAAAATTAATTAGAGAATAGAACCTATTTAATTACATATATGTAAACTTAGTTGTATATAAATTCAATTGCATATTTTAAAAATTTATTTGTATATATATATATAAAAGGTCTTATATTATAATTAATTTTTTAATAAAATTTTTTTCACAATTTTTCTTTATATTAATTGACACTAAATTATTTTTTGTCATTTCTGACATCCTACTCATAATGATGCTTTGGAAATGAAAGCGATAATGCCTCTGACAAGTCCATTCATGGACAAGAGGAAATATGCCGACATTAGCTCACATCAAACATTGACAAAAAGATGAATCAGTTTTCGGCCTTATCTGGGTCCCTACCCTGCCTAGCTGGACTCACGTCACACAGGATCCTACAGTTTGTAAGTATATAAAAATGATAAAATAATTCAAATTTTTATTTAATTATAAAGATACAAATTTTAAATAGGGTTAAACATACTTTTAGTTCCTATAGTTTACCTCAATTTGGGTTTTGGTCCCTCAAGTTTACTTTGTTTAAAGCTGTTAGTCCCTGTAGTTTTAAAAGGTCTATATACTTTTAACTAATTTTGTTTTTATCTCTATATTTTGAATGGATTTTGGTTTTAATCCTTATACTTTGAACAAATTTTTATTTTGATCCCTAAATTTAACTGTATTAATTAACGCAGTTAAACATTCAAGTCCCTAAAACTACAAGGATAAATTATACAATTTTTTTTTCATGTTATCTTATCCAGTTATTGAGAAATTTCATTATAATTAACGGAATTAGTGACACATAAGCAAAATTAATTGTATTAACATTAGGTATAGGTCCTTTTAAAATTATAGGGACTAACAGTTTTAGACAGAGTAAACTTGAGGGATCAAAACCACAACTTTTAAACCTTCAGAGATCAAAAACCAAATCAAGGTAAACTATAGGGACTAAAAATATATTTAACCCTTTTAAATATAATAAAATTTAAAAGGATCAAAATGTTTCGAATTTAATAAACCAAAAGTTGTATTAACAATAAAATAACTTTGTGTGTATTAAGTATTATAAATTATTGTTTTCAAAGCACTCAATATCCTGAATTAAGAGTGCTCATGTTTAAATAAAAGGTTATTTTAGGATTATGGTTTTACTGAAAAAATATAAAAAGGGGGAATTACTATAAAGTCCCATACAAGAGAATTAATATAAAAAATGAGTTTTGAATATTATCGTGTACCTAGGAAAATATTTACTAAATGCATGTCAATCCAATAAATTTTGTTAGAAACTTTAATTAATTGAGAATAAGAGATTGTTTTGATTAGCTTTTAAAAAGTGATTGTATGCAATCCAATGTAAGTATGTAAGATGAGTTTTGTCTCTGTTTATGTAAAAGTGATTTTAGAGTGTTGACAAACATGCTCTAAGATTGCTTCACTTGTGTTTAGCAGATAAAAAAAGTCACACCTAAAACTACATTTGAGAACTCCTTTTAAAAAATATATGAAAGACATAATATAATTAGAACAATGGTAGCTTTTGCAAAAGTTATCTAACTGTCTTTTGGATTAACGTTGAAAACTACTTTTTCAATATCATTTATAATTTACGAGATAAGTATGTGAGATGAGTTTTATCTCGACTTATGTAAACGTGCTTTTATAAAGCTATCATATGAAAAAGTTAGATATATTACTTAAAAGTATTTATATGTATCATTAAATTATAAATATATTTTTTTATAACATCATTAAATTATATATTTGTTTATAAGTTAATACAAATTAATTGAAAAAAAATATCAATTTTTCTCTTTTGGTTAATTTTTCTTGCCTGAATTGGTTTTTTTATTGGTATTAGAGCATCACAGTTGTACTTTTGTATGCTATCGATTTAAAAAGAAACAATTCATTTTCGGGCAGAAAGATTAAAATCATGATTGAATGAATGGCAGGGAGGACCAGTTCGTTATCACTCTCGTGAGCTCTCGTTTACAGCTACTTCATCATTGAAGCTCTCCATCTCCTTCTGGCTTCTGCTATTCCTAGTCGCCGTCGCCGTCTCCGGCTGCACATGATCACCGTTCCACTGCAGATTCTCTCAAACTACGAGGAACAGTTTTCATTTCTTGAACAATCTTCCTAATCGCCGAGCTCTTACTCATTAAACTGCTACAATCAAGACCGGGGGCTTCCCTGCATCAAGAACTTCTTGGAAATCGCAGCGTAGCCTGAGAAGGTCAGGTATAATTCAAACTCAGGTTTTCTTATGGAGTCGATTTTGTGCCTGAACGAATTCCTTCTCCTTCGTCTTTTATTGCTTATATCAGTGACAGCATTTCATAGTTCTAATCGAATTTACGAGAAATTGTTTAGTTTGAATTCCTTGTTTTATGTAGTTAGTCTTTAATCCTCTGAATATATTTCGATAACTGATATTTCCAGAAGTGTTCAGTCCCTGTTTGATAGAAGGCATAAAAACAAAGGACATAAATGGGACCATGCATACCTCTTGGAATGGAACGGGTAGTTAACTCATCGTAATTTGTTAAAAATAATTTTAAAAGCAAAAATTGTGCTGACACTACTTGACTTGAATAATTTGTTTATGTTTTTTAACAAGCACCGGGTCCACTCTTAAAATATTATTTTATTATTTTTATTGATGTTTAAATCATAATTTATATTTAATTTATGCAGAATTCCTATTAAGTTAGGTGGTTATAATTAACATAATCATTCTCTTTTGAAATATTGCTACGAATTAAAAGTGATAGATACATCAAAATTGATTTGCCTCATGTTTGGATTAACCAAATTCTTGAAAAGGCCTAAGCTCTGTCTATATAGCCTTGGGTTAGGCAGATTTGAGATTTTTTTTTATTCACACAACTAATTAGAGTACCTAAATAATTTAATGAAATTTGCATAATTGACACAAAATGCAGAATTCTGAATTGGTTATGAATGCAATGGGTTGGAAATGGTGCTGTTTCATCCTAGTTCCGCTTCTGCTTGCTCCGTTCATGGCTTCTTCACGTTCAATTATCAGCAATTTACCTGGCTTTTCTGGTGACCTCCCTTTCAAGCTTGAATCTGGGTGAGTCATGATGAGTTCTTTTCATCTTCTGTGAAACTCATTTAAATTTGTGGGGAAACTTATAGGAGCTGTACTTTTTGTTAAGGACATATAAATTGAAGGAGACGGTCTCATACAGTTTTTTATTTTGTTTTGGTTGTGTTCCTCTTCACTGTTAACATTTATTATTGGTGCAACTAGAATTTGATGTGAATATTTTCATTTTATAATTATATTGTACAGATATATAGGAGTGGGAGAAGAAGAGGAAGTGCAATTATTTTACTTATTTGTGGAATCTCAAAGAAATCCCTCAAAAGATCCAATCTTACTCTGGTTTGTTGGAGGTCCTGGATGCTCAGGGCTTTCTGCATTTCTTTTTGAAAATGGTATATATATTCTAATTAGTTAGTTTATTTATTTATTTATTTTTGAAGTATACTTTACCCCTAAGTTGTGAGTCCAAATGCAATGCTCTTCTTGATGCATTAATCTGATTGAGTTGCCTTGTCCCCCCTCTGACTACAAGTCATACATGTGTCAGTCCTCTTAAAATAGGAAGATAATTGTTAATTGGAAAATAGAAAGCATAGTTGGTTTTTTTTAATAAACTCAGAAGTTGTTTTAAGGTTAAACATCATCAGCTTTGATTTACTCTGCAATCTGGTTGGGATTATTTTCCTCCCATTTTTCAAGAATCATTTGGCCATTTTAGTGGGGATTTGTTTTTTCCCCTTTGAAAATTGTCTGATGTATGGTATTCCACTATTCCTATATCTCATGTACTCATCCAAGTATTTCCATTTCTTCATTAGTTGCCTTAAGTGGTCCAAAAGAGGGAATGATTTAGACAATATTACTCTTTCCCCTTGCGTACTATAATCAGAATCTTACTTTTTATTAAACAATTTGCAGGACCAGTGACAATTGACCGCAATTCCCAGGGGATTCTTCCAACGCTTATATTAAACCCTTATGCTTGGACGCAGGTCGGTGATGTTTCAATTTAAGCTACCATATTTATTTTGTTTTGCAAGCCGACTATATAGTCCATTTCCACCAATGCCTTTTTTCTTGCCTCCTTTTTTTTTTTTTTTTTACTTCATGCTACAATCATGACATTAGGTCATTATGCTGCTAGTTTATGAATATGATATAAAATTATCTTCAAGCAAACTGTAAACTCTCGAGTTGTTCAGTAATTTTTGTCAGATTGGAAAGACTCTCCGTTAAGAGATATATTAGAGCCATTCTCCTGCCAAAATTGAAACAAGGGAAAACAATCTTTGATATTGGCACTAATGCCTTCGTTGATTAAGTGTTTAGTAGTTTCTTCATTTGTTATATTCCTTACTGCTATGGTCTTTGAAACAGAGACTACTTATCTGGTTTATTAAATTAGTTGGGCCTCTCCTCCTTTGAGACATGTTATGCACTGGTGTTGGATAGATGAGCATAACTGAACACATATGGCTTTTAATTACCAGGTACTCAATGTCATATACATGGATGTACCGGTTGGCACAGGATTTTCTTACTCACAGACACAACAAGGCTACAATAGCAGTGATACACTATGGATAGAGAATACATATTATTTTCTACAAAAGGTAAAATAATATTGGATTAAAATGATTTATAATTTGGCAAACACTTAACCGGCGCCCAAATTGGTACTTAGCCTAGAATTGTTGCCAGGCTTTCTAATCCTCTAATCCACCAGACATGGATCTGGTCATTGGTGGAGGAGCCAGATCCTTGAATGTAATTTTCAAAGGAGAAAGTAAATAAATGAAGTATATATATGATACAATTTATCTTCTGATGATTTGCGATTAATGCAGTGGTTTCTGGAACATCCTGAGTTTGACTCAAATCCGTTTTATGTTGGTGGTGGTTCATATTCAACTATGCCTGCTGTTCCTCTTGTTAAAAAATTATATGAAGGTTAAACAGTGTACAGTTTTAGGTTGTATGTGTATGTAGCTGGCCAACTTTAGCCATTTTTTTCTTCTTGTTTTAATTTCTTTTCTGCTTTGCTTGAGTGGCAGGTTACAGAGCAGGAGACAATCCACTCATAAATATCAAAGTAAAATAGAGTACTTATGTTCTGTGTAGAGCTTCTATTTTCTGAAAATGATTTCTCTAGTTCCTTGTGAGGCATCATATTCCAGATTGGTGCCTGCCTTATAAGGTACCATATTCTATTTTAAGACAACGTTCTAAAATCGTTGTCGATACTAAAGGTGAATACGATGTCTCATGAGCTTCTAATTAAGGGAGAGTTTTCACTATTTTTCTTGGCTCAATTTATGGCAACAAATATCACTAACAATAGATAGCCTTAGGGTCTTGTGCTTGCCAGCCCAGCGACTGATGTGTTTCTGGATATGAACTCCCAAGTTGTTTATGCACACCAGCTGAGTCTTATATCGGATGAGCTCTATGAGGTAATTTTGGTATAGGTATTCATTCAAAACTGATTATGTTCTGTCTGTTTAATTATGATATAATTATGGGGGAATTAATATAAGGACCCAATGAAAGGATTTAATTACCAAAAAGTCACATTGACAATTGAGGAGTATAAACGTGTTCTCATTTCTTGCATTACACCTTGTCATTACAAGCTCTTTGGTTATTATTGGACTTTTGGATAATTAAATCTCTTCCTTGGACCTTGCAGTAATTCCCCTAGAATTAATGTATATGGTAGCTTTCCACATTCAGTTGTACTATTGATTAGGATGGGTATGCTTTTCACATTTATGTCTAAAATGAGCTATTTAGAGAGAGCACTCTATGACCCCTAGAGGGTTGACTTACCTTTAGATGCATATCAAGATTCTATTACTTTAAGTTCACTTCTCAGCTTATAATTATAAACCAGTCAATGAATTATTGAAGTGAAATAGTGAAAATCTTGAGATACATAAAGTAGCAAAAAGAAAGAAAAAAGAGCTCAATCTTTCAAGTGATCAAACTCTTGGAATTACTTGTCTACAATTAGTTTCATATCTTTTTTGCGCAGTCAATTAAAGAAAGTTGTAATGGTGATTATGTAAACATTAATCCAAACAACACAAAGTGTGTCTCAGACTATGAAGCTTACTCTCAGGTTCGTATAAAACCTTCCCCACTTGTCTCTCTTTCTTTTTGTCATTATAAGTAATATACATAGATAGGGAAAACTTATTGTATAAAGCTATTCATTTGCAGCTGATTCGTTACATAAACATAAATAATATTTTGGAACCTGTTTGCATTACTACTCCCAATCACAATGAAAGGGTTCTCTTGGAAGATTCATCAGAAGGGATACTCCAGTCATTGCAGAACGTTTCAGCATTCTGGTGTCGTGTATGTACATTTCAGAACGTTACACACACACACACACACTCTTTTGCTCAGAAACACACAAATTCACACACTCCTTTTAATCTGGAATTTACTTGTAGGGCTATGACCACATACTTGTTAACCAATGGGCAAATAATGAGGATGTTAGGAAGGCTCTTCATATTAGAGAGGTAAGAATTTACTTAGTATATTGACTACATGTTAAAACCATATAATTCAAGATTTAACTAAGAAATTAATTTCTTAATGACTTTTAAGGGAACTAAAGGAGAGTTCTTGAGATGCAACAAGAGTTTATCATACAGAATTCATCTACAAAGCGTTATTGATTATCATCGCGATCTAACTGAAACAAACCTTCAATGTCTTGTATACTGGTAAACTTCATCACTCTTTCTTTTTTCTTGAACAAGAGAATTATAAGAGTTAGTTTGGCTAATTGCTATGGATAAGTAGGAATTAGGCTCATCAATGTAAGTTTCAAATTAAGATTCTTTGAAGCTTGCTGCTATAGTTTTCTTTTTGCCTACCTCTGTATTGAAGTTCTTGCCCCGTTTGGGCAATTCCTCTGATGTTTGAAGTCCTTTTCTTATCGCTGATATTGACTTGTTGATACCACATTGGTATACAAGCTAAGGTCTTTGAACTTGAAAATAGAAGATCCTTGGCCTGCATGGTTTGTTGATGGTCAAGTCGTAGGTAACTAATCAATTTCAATTATTATTATTATTCTAACCATCTTTCTCTTTGGCTTTCAACTCCTTGTCTTAGTGCTGATCTTGACGTGGCAATACCACATATTGGGACACAAGCTTGGATAAAGTCATTGAACTTGAAAATAGAGGATCCTTGGCGTGCATGGTTTGTTGATGGTCAAGTTGCTGGGTAATTAATTAAATCAATGCCAATTACTCTTCTGGCTCTAAATGTAAGACCACTTTTGTAATGCAATTTATACTACAAAAATGGTTTTATATTTAGGATCGGAGGAGTATTATTTAAACCATTTCCAGCTTTCAAGTGTTTGAGTAAATTATTATTTAGTACCTAAATTAGTGCATGTCCAAACACTATTAATTGTCCCATCTTTCTTTTATTGAATATGCAGATACACACAAATCTACAAGAACCATAACTACTACTTAACTTATGTTGCTGTGAAAGTAAGCAAAACCTGCGACACTTAGCTTCGTTTAGTTGATTTTATCCTCTTTATTCGTTGTCAAGTCTAGTCATATTATGCTGATTGACATGTACTTTTCGTCTGACATAGGGTGCTGGTCATGTAGCTCAATCGTATAAACCTAAAGAAGTTCTCCAGATGATAGACAGGTGGTTCTCATATTCTCTTATTTGATCAACCTCTCCAAAAAAAAGCTTATAGCTCAATTGGTACCACATGCCCTCTTATTGAGGAGAGGAGGTCATGTAATATTCTATATTATTCTATACCCCTTGTTAGTAAATAGGGTGGGTGCGTGTGTCCCCTCGCCCCTTAAATTGCCTAAATAAAAATAGTCGTTTGTGTTTTTAAAAGAATGATTAACCTCTTAATCTAAGTGATAGCTTGACCAGAACTTTAATTCTTAGTTCAGTAGTTTTAAGAAGAATGATTAACCTCTTAATCTAAGTGGTAGCTTGACCAGAACTTTAATTCTTAGTTTAGTAGTTTTTTAAGGAATGAGTAACCTCTTAATCTAAGTGGTAGCTTGACCGGAATTTTAATTCTTAGTTTAGTTTGGTTCATACATGTGCCTAATTTGCTCTAGTGGGAACAAAGACTTAAATTATTTGTGTTTATGTTAAACATGATCATATGTAGTACGAATATTACCCCCAAAATGTCGGCTGATTTAATTGTAATGGCATTTTTGTACCATTTCAAAAACTGTGAATTATTGCACTGAAAAAACTTTATCATGTTAGTTGCACATAGTGTAATACTTTATAGGTAGATTTGCTTCTTAATGCTAATAATAACTCATTCAAGCACTAGTGTATATATCAATGTGATTAAGAAAATCCCACCGAGACCCTGTTCAAGGAAAATAATAACTAAAAAGTCTTATAACTTATTAATGATGCCACTTTTAATTGTTGTTGACAAGTAGTTGTAGAACTTTTCAATATTATTTTTCTTTACTAAGCCTTTGTATGATTTTTCCATTTTTTTACGTGATAGCGAACATTATCTCAGAAATATGGATTAAAGATTTTTGCAGGAATTCCCACTCATGGGTGCTTGACTTGAATGTTGAAGAAACCACACTTAAATTAAAGATATGACTAATTAAAAATATGAAACATACTCCAACATGATTGACTCCAAAAAGTCATATATCTCATTCTAAGTGCCATACGTTTCTGGTATGACAATTGCTTGGTGCTTTTACTGGACGGAATTATTCCCTCAAACTTGATCAAAGTGTTGAAGAAGGATTTGTGTGCATTATTTTAAAATAAAGATAAGACTGATTCAACAAATATAAAGCATGATTGCCTTGAAATAATCATTAAATGATAAATTATGACATAGGATCATATGAGGATCAGTCTTGTTGACTTAGTATTATTTGGACTCGGTGCTTGGATTTCTTATGTAGTGTTCTAAATGATTGTAATTTCTATTTTTTTAATGATTACTTTTAGATCTAACTGTTTTTTTTTCCATTTCTCTTTCTTCCCTTTATTATACCTTTTCCGCCACCGAACGAGACAAATTTATATCTCCCTTGTTCTCCACCCTTACATCTTAATCAAATAATTTCTCTCATCTTAAATGTAGTAATTATTCAATTAATTTACACATATTAAAAAATGGATAAATTAATTATTTGTCAAAAAAAAGGTGTTGATTTTTAAATATACCCTTTTGATAATTCACATCAAATCATCATCACCATGGTTTATATATTATACAAAAATCTAATAATAATGATAGTTTGAGAGAGACAATTTAATTAAAAATCAATGAAATTAAGATTTAATATTTAGAGCTAACATAAATCAGCATGCTATCTCCTACACTGAGGAGTAAAGGAAATATATATATATATATATTGTTAAGCCTTTTACTATAGACAAAGAGACCTTGCATTTGGCAAATTCAAGGCCTCACATTGTCTGCAATTTGTTTGCGGCACGTTTTTGGATATGATTCAATTCAAGACATTTTTGTGCCTCCTTCACAATCACATATCGGTGGTCCCATGTCATTCATATATATATATATATATATATAAATCTATATATGGCCCAACAGGACTTTTCGTGTCATGGTCCATACTCTATGTCTTTGATATTCGGACGGTGTGAATTTATTTGTTTGACTTATGAAATCCGTACAGGTGGGGGTGGTGATTTTTACTAATAGGGTTATTTAAATGAGTTAAAATTCAGTTCAATCAAGTGGGGGATAACTCTTTTAAAAATATTTTTTTCATGCACATGCATTCAATCTTTAATTATTAAACAAGTGGATATTGAAAAAAAAAGAAAAGAAAAGAAAAAATAGTGAAAAGTTCATATTTAAAAAATGTATTAGTGAAAATGATATAAATTTGGATATCAGTGTTTTCTATGTATAAAATCATGTATAATAAAAATGTCATTATGTAAATGTATTATATTTACAACCATAAATTTTTTTTTTAAGGTGTGGTGATACGTGTATGTGCTAGTAGAAGAAGCTAAATATTCGAAGGGAAAATTGCTTGGAGATAAAGTAGACCGATAATATAAAAAAGAAAATGGCATAAATTTAGATATTATTGAACAATTAATACTCGAGAAAAATGTTTCTGTATAATTTTCCCAACATTAAAGTCATTTTTATATAAAAAAATATAAAACCAAAAATTTCAATCAAACCTTTCTAAGTCGTTGTAGGAAATTTAAATTTAAAAGGTATAATGTTAAATTTGAGAACTTGTTTTTTTTCATTCATTCATTCTGAAAATCACATTAATAAAGAGGAGGGCCAATGCATTTAGTACTATTTCTTTATTATAATTTATTTAGGGTATAGAATTATAGACACTTTGCAATTCAAATTCAAAACTAGAAAAATTATATGTCTCTATTCTTATAAATTTACTTGATTTTAGATTTAATTCTCATACTTCAACTAAAAGCTTCATAATTTAAATAATTTCAAATTTAATCAAGTGTCATCATGTTTTTTTATTATTTTATCATACATGTGAATTTATTTTTTGGATTATCCGATTATATTATTGTATGATATATAACTTGTAATTTCTCTAAAATTACCGTCTAATAAATGTCAAAAAAAAAATGGGAAGAAAAAAATTGAAGGGGTAGTTAGTTAGATGTCATGCGAACTTGAATGCTTGGTGGCAAAGGGAGGAATGAATGAATGAAAGAGCACCTAACACACAAAGGATTGTCACCGTCCACAAACAACCCATTACCCATGTGGGCCCCACCAATCGTTATGACGGTTTTACCCTTGACAGTTTCCGAAAATTACATTTCAATCCTGCCATGAAAGAGGCCTAGGCAGTGCGTAATTAATAGGATTTCAATGCGGGTGGTTCGCAAGTTTTCAGTGACAGTTGGAAGAGACATTAGGGTAGGCGAACAAATTGTATATATATATTTATAAAAAAAAATGAACATAATTAAACATACTCTCTTAGAGTTATAATTATATATTGGAGTGTGCGATATGATTTTTTTGTTGATCTCAAATCAAATCATATTTAATCTCAACTTTCTAACTAATTCAAAATATATATTAAATTAGAATTAAAATTTAATTTATATTACGAATATGGCTAAATTCTTAATTAGAGGACAAACAAGTAGTATTTTCTAGCTCAATTTGCCTTTACGCCACTTAAAATACAAACGTTACAGTCTGAAAGAGTTTAATACTATCTTATTTAGTTATATTGGGGGGAAGGGGAATAAAGGAGTTTTTAAAGATTTTGTTTTTGAATTAAGAGAGGAAAGGAGGGGAGGTAATAACTAATTTACCATTACATCCTTATATTTTAATTTATTTTTTTTACTTATGCTATACAAATATTTAAGTTAGAACTTAAAAAAATATTATAACTGTAGTTTTTAATAATTATTTATTTATTAAAAATGTGTGTTTTCTTCCTTTGATAGCAACAGTACATGTTGACATATAATTATTAAATTAAAATATCAACTCATGTTTTTAATATAAAATTCATTTTGCATAGGTAAAAAAATTTTAATTAGAAAAAACAAATGTAGTAAAAAAAAAGTACATTTGTCGTAAGAAATATTTTGAAGGCTTTTAAAATGAAATGATTTATAAAAAAAAAAGA
>QFDD01008695.1:0-12392 GCA_006871305.1 Vachellia collinsii | reverse complement strand
ATTCTTTTTTCAACATTGTTTATGCATACGCAACTAAATAGAGTTTCCACTTTGTATTGATACATAATTAATACATCATATAAAGCACTTAGCATAATATACATTTTGTTACAAACGAAAATTATATTAGTAACCATTAGATGTATCATATATAATCTTGAAGCTGAAAAAAAAGTGATTCTTTTCTTTTACACATCAAAAGGAGGGTGGCTTTGAAGATAGTAAAAGTTGACTGTTTTTTTTTTCCTCACAGAGAGAGAGAGGGTTATTCTGCGAAATCATGCAATGATGGATTCAGGACCCTCTCAACTGTGATCAGATGAGCAACCCCACAATGTATCATTATTGCCTATAGAATCTTTTTATCTTCAAATTCAGAATATATATATATATATATATATATTGAGAGAAAAGAAGAAATCCAACAACAAAATGATGAGACTTAAAGAAAACATGTTGATCATATACAACAGTACAGCAACGAAAATTTAGCATTCTAGGCAACAGTGCACACTTGAACACCAATAATACATCTTCTTCTTGTGTTAGCTTATAATGTAATTAACTATATCATATACATAATTATTTTATTTTATTTCGCCCCAAAATGAGTATAGTATAGTGGCCCTACTCTTCCTGTGCTCACATTCCCAAGTGACTTTAACAGTACTCGACGTGGTTATGTGAGACTCTCTATGCATGATAATGAGTCAACAAACAGCAACACAACTATACTTTAGTGTGTTTGTATATATATATAACTCTAAATCCTCTTTTTCTTTAATAAGTAGGTTTAAGTCTTGTAACCTAAGATAATTAATATTAATCTTAATCCTTAATATAAGAGTTAATTATTGGTTGGATTTGATTCTAGATTAGATATAAAACATCATTTCATTTTGTCTTTCAAATTTATAATTATGTTCCTAAATTATATCCATGTTCATTGAAGACATTAAAGAGTGTTATGATAAAAAATGTTATTTTAGAAAAATCAATATATATCTATGACAGATAACAAACAGAACTAATTTTATTAATATTTTCAAATCAGCTATATAACTTTTACACTAAAGAGAAGAGGGGGTAGCATTCTGTGTACTCTACATTTATAGAAACTATTTGATGTGATAATATGAAACTTAATTTAGGAAGCCATGCAATAACTCGTGAAATGAGCTCTTTCAAGTACATAATGCTATCAGGTGGGAAAAAAAGAGAGTACATAATGCTACTCTCTTACCCCCACCCTCTCTCTTACACAATTTTACTATATATTAGACACAGTATAATTTAGCTGAAAGGCTAGAATAGTCAGTGAGTGTGAGCATTGATTTTTGGATCTCGTTAGCTAAATAATATGCACACTAAAACGATGAGTAACTTGATTATTATTTTCATATTTTATTACATGTTTTTGGAAAGGAAAAAATATAAGACATGTATTGTCCAATCAGATATGGAGATCACATTCTTCTAACTTGTATAATAACTGGATTATATCTTGGTTCAAGACAAAATAGATGACTTGAAATGCTGTTTATTATGATGTTTATTACTGCTGCTGCTCGTTGTTGTTATTCAAGAACACTTTCCTGCAATTTCACTTCTCCAATATATGTGTGTGTGTATTATGCGCGCCCACACATATTTATTAATGGCGGAATCCCTTTTCACCGACACCCATAGCTATAACCGACAAGAAGATCATCATCATCGTAGTTGTGTGGTTAGAGATCATCGCAAAAATTTATATAGATATGACTTTGTATATCTACGCAAAGGAATCAGTACTTTGCTTGTACCACCATTAGAACGTGTTCTTTGCAATATTGCATGCTTTTTATTTTTATTTTTTAATTTCAATACCTTTTAAAAGAGGGAGGAAAAAAGGAATAGAAAGAAAAATCACTTTTCCCCAGAAAGTGAAAAGCAAAAGAAAATGTATAAAGATCAAAGTTCACCTTAGCTACCACACCATGTGGTTGGTTGATATGAGTATTATGATATCTTGTCTACCACTTCATGCAACAAATAGACAATAATATTGCACCAGTTCTTGCAAAAGCAGAGCTTTGATGTCAAATTCTCATCCCTTATGGGGAAAAAAATAACTCACTGCTACGATATCTTTTTCACCCAGAGGTGCGAGGTGAAACTTGGCTTTGACACCACACCTTATAAGGAATGAGGAGCAAAGAACAAAAATTTTTGGAGGGGAGGGGAACTATAAGTCTGTAATGAGCGGTGAAGGATGCCACATCTTAACTTAAAATCTTAATATTTACGGGTTCTAACTTAATAATATATTGGTACTTAGTAAGCTCTTGCACATTGTTATATATTCTTATTTGTTAGGTACGACTTTATCTATCTGATGTGAATCTTCGAACATCAAGTCAAGTCCACTCACACTTGGATATCCTAATACAGAAATTGGAATTTGAATTAAATTGTTCTTAATGCTAAACATCACATGGTTGTATAGAGAGAGTATTTTGCTGACTTAATTGGAAAACCTAATAATTTTCCTACATGCATGAACATTGATTCGGCTCTTTCTTCCCACTTGGTTCAAATAGGATTGATGCCTACACTATTATTGCCAAGAAGAAAAAAGTACTTTTCACAACACAACACGTAGCAATGTGAAATGAAAACGTATGTCCAATACTTTTGTACTTTTTTTACGAGCAATGCCAATAATTTCTTACTTTGAAAAACGTTCTTTGTCATTATTGTTTTATTCCACCCTCCTCTTGCAAGCTTTTACTTTTTGCTGTCTCTCGTACTGTTCTGCTTTACTTTCATGTTTATACCCCTTTGAAACACACACACACACATATTGAGAGAGAGAGAGAGAGAGAGAGAGAGAGAGATTTGTGTGATGATCATACGCATACGCTAATGCTAGGTCTTGATTCAACAAACTGTTGGGGATATATATGATGTCTGTCAAGTGCCCTAGGAATAAGGGTTTGTGTCCTCGAAAAATGCTTCAGCAACTCATAATGATCTTAAGATTTTAAGCCAAACTTTCTTTATATACCCTCTTCGTTATTCTCTGTTGATTCCTGTCAACACAATGCATATGGAATTCGAGAGGGTTGAAAATTTAGGAATAAAATTTCCAAATATTTACTGTCAAATTCTTCATTGGAAGTATGATGCCTAAATTAAATACATAGTAGATGAATTAATAATTAATAATATAATGCTTAGTTATTATGTAAATGTTCTTTCAGCGGAGAAAATGAAAAGTAAAGAGAGTGTAAAGATGAGAGAGGAAAGTCAAGGGCATTTTTAATTAGTATTAGGTATGTTTCCCATAGTGTTACAAAATTATATTTACATAAGTTGAGATAAAACTTCTCTAACATATTTATCTTGTAGACCGTAAATTATGTTGAAAAAATATTTTTCATTACTAATCCAAATAGACTCTAACCATGGTAAACAAATATATGAATATTTAGAGTTCACTCCAAAAAGATAGCGTTTTATCTGAAAGAAAGAAAAAGAGCAAACCGTGTAGAATTTTTTTTTTTTTAAAGGGGAGAAAAAAGCTAATGCATAATGCTGAAAAGTTTTATATTTTCGTTTCCTTTGAATGGCTTTTTGGTTGGAATCCAACTGATAACGCTCAGTTAAACCACCAGATAGTATTCAAGCAATGGACAGTGATGAGACCAATATTCTCTGCAAAAGTTGATATGAAATGAAATATATATAGAGAGGGAGGGAGAGAAATCCACTACCATTATGAGAAAAGACCTATTAAAGCATACAGAATATAATTGATTAAGTTCATCATCTTCTAGCTGGACTCAATCAGCTTTCTAGAACTTAGCGTCAAGGGGTAAATAGAACATTGATCATCAAAACAAAGTCTTTTTGAAGCCATCATTACCATTGGAATATTTTTGTTAAACAGAAGGCTTAGGATTTATTATAATCATCGTGCCAAGCTTGTCAGGTTTCTGAGAGCATAATATATTACCAAATTGATAGAAAGTGCCATCAAACTGTATTTTGGACATATATAGCCATATAGGGAACCTTATTAGGCATCCTTCCCGATTAGGAAAATTGGGATTATTATTAAACCAAGTATCTTAAGAGAAAACCCATGATTGGTTATTATAATTTCTCAAAGTTGGCTTTTTTTTTTTTTGTAAAAAAATTCTTCTTTTTCTGGGGTGAGAATAAAACACAACCATCCAAATGGGCGAACTTGGTTGAGGCCACAAATCACATGGCAGAACCTATGGAATGAGTTTGTCGGCTACTTTTCAAGGCCAGGATTGGAAGTGTAGTGATAATAACACTAAGAAGTAAGGCACAAAACATTTTGATTATGGTCTACCATGTAGCAGAGGATAGACATTAATCCAAAAAGTTGAAAGCTAGCCAACATTGACAAGATAGATCAAGAAACTGAAAAAGAGAGCAACATCCTCACCTTGTTATTAAAGTGTTTTTTTTTTCCTTGCACTGTGATGAGATCAAATCTCAGGTTAGAGAAAATATATCAACAATACAAGTTAATTATTCTTTAATCATTAATAAAAAAAATTCATTTATAATTTAATTTTTTCATTAAAATTTCTTATATTAAATTTAATTTTATGACTGTATAAATAGTACAGCTTTGCATGATCTACACGCACACACAAGTAGTCTCACTATTTTAAATATAAGGCATTTCCAACTATCTTGTGCATGCATCTTGAGAAAAGTCTCCTAGTAGGTTTATAAATTTGTGAAAAAAAAAGAGTATACTTAAGATTCCATTTATATCCTTATTAATTAAAAGAATGTAAACTTCATTCAATGTAAGGGCAAATGAACCAATCAATTAAAACATGGACTCAAGAGAGAAATTACCGAAACAATCATTAAATGACTCAAGGGTAAAAGGAAAAACTATTTCATAACAATAGTATTATACGGCACCTCTATGGGCCAAGAAAATCTTTTAAAAAGACACCTTATAATTAAAAACCTGAGTGAGCATTGAATTATAATTCATTCTATCTAATAATGTAAAATTTCTTTTCCTTTTTTTAACTCACATTTGAGTGATCGCATTATGTTCCACAGTACTGTAATAAAGTGGCAGGAGTGATTAACGGCATTATAGTGTTGGGATAAGAATAATTAATGGGGGTTTGTGGATTTCTGATTCTATGAAGCTTAATAAGATTCCTAATAATGGTTATATTTGGTTCTGAAATGAATGAAAGATAGAAAGGAAGAAAAAGAAAGGAAAGGAAAAGTGGGTTCAACGTTTGAAGAGTATATAGTTCATGTCAAATCCTCCACAAACTCAAATTACCAAAAGCAAAAAAAAAAAAAAAAAAAAAAGGAAACAACGACACAAGTAAAATGGCTTAGTAAAACTCAAAAACCTTTCAGCCCATCGTTTCGTGTCGCCTTACGGGGTAACTGGTGGGACCTTCAAACGCGAATGCCCGCTTGACCTCTAAGTACGCCACAAACACTGTGTCGCTCTTTTAGATGATGATTGCTGCCTCATGACGCAGCAGTAGCTAGGACTGGTAGGGGCACACTTTTGCTCTCACTCTCACACTTCCCTCTTCCTTTTTTTTATTCTTTTCTGTAAATATGTGGCGATGTCAAGCTAAAATCTCTCTTGAATCATCTTTTCAAAGTACATTCTTTCATATCAGTTAAAGCTAAGATATGATATTAAAGAGAGATTGGATGTGTCTTAGGCTAAGATGAGATATTCTATTCTCTAGCTTAGAGCTACGTACAGATGACTTCTTCCATATTTGTTTGTAAAAGAAAGAAGGGAAATTACATTAGGTCATCAGCTGCACCCCTGCCCCTCAATTTTGAAGCGTTTTTTAAATATATTTTTCGCCTTTCTTTAGATAATTGAATTATATATAAAATAAGTAACATATTCATATTGATATCTCATGGGTGAAAAATGGTTTAGTTGTTAATTTTTTATAATTTTTAAAAAATAAACACTTTAAGATGTCTATCTTTTAATAAATCATAAAAAATTGAAAATTGAACAATTTTTTATTTATAAGAAATTAAAATATCACTTATTTTATAAAGAATCCAGTAATCCAAATAAATATGAAAAATACATTTGAAAAACACTTCAAAATTGAGGTGTCGCTAGGGGTGCATTTGACATGGCATAATGAACACCTCGATCTACAAAGCTTGTCACTAAATTCTTTTTGGGATTACATCTAAATTTTCTCTTTAGGATCACATCAAGTGAATAACATGTAATTATAATGACAAATTTCGGGATAGAAAATGATAATAGGGTGTATGTTGCTCAGTTGTAATTATAATTTTTTGATAATTACGTTTTTTTCTTAATATCTCATAGTAATTTTTTTAAAAAAAGAAAAAGAGAATAGTGAGGGACCAGGAGATAAATATTGGGGTAATAAAGAGAGGGGGTGGTTAAGAGTTAAGACCGAGAAAGGTGGCGAGCATGTTGATGTAGAGGTTGAAAATAAAATAATGTTTGTAGGCTACTAGGCTGCATAACTGTGTTTCCCTCCTTGCTTTGAATGGGGATATAGGAGAGGGATTACCATATTTTCCAATAGAAACAGTTCTGAGAGAGGGCTCGTGTGGACCATTGGTGTTTGCCTTTGCTTCAGATGCTGCATATTGTCTAGATAGTGCTCTCTATAGTGCACAGATATATATATATATATATATATATATTTTAAAAAAACATGTTTTCCTTTCTTCCCTTTTCATTTCTCCCAATGGTTAGCATTTTGACCCATATCAGATATAGTGTTGAAAATCAGGCAGATTGGAAAGGTTGTCCCAGAAAACTAATATTTTTAAGTAGACTAGTTCAAACTAAATCAATTATAAAGAGATATCTTATATTCCTTTTGAGTAAACTATACATGTTTCTCCCAAATATAATAACTTATATATATAAAATAAAATAATATTGATTAGGTAGGCATTAGGAGATATTTTGGTTGGATTGTAAAGCAAACGCATCTAGAAAGAGAGGAGTGGTGTGTCATGTCTGCTACAATATATCCCCCTTGAAAAATAGAAGTAAAGAAATGCATGATTATGTCTTTGTGAAGAGCTAGCTAGTTTGGCCCCCCCCCCAAAAAATTTCAATCTCTCTTGCTTGAGGGAGGAAGTGGATGAACATTAAGAACGGGTGAGTTTGCCCCCACAGATTAATCATCTTAAATGAAATCACATATTTGTGTTCCATGGTAGGTATTGGTTCCAAGTGCCTAGACACACAGTTCTTGACTTATGAGCTAGCAGCACCACTTCTCTTGACATATTTCAAATTTGTGATTATTTCTCTCATTCTGTGTGTGTGTAGAGAGGGTGAGTATCGGATCATTGATAAAATTGTTATCATATTATTTGAAAGTTATATGTTTAAATCTTGAAAGCAATCTCTTCGTTTGTCAAGGTTAAAAAAACCGCATATATTTATCATTCTCTAAACTCTATGCGGCAAGAGTGATGTGCATTGGGATGCTCTTTCTGTCTATTAGTTGGGACATGGGAAGGTGAAAGAGGAGGCCTTGTCCTAATTTAGAGTGTGAAGGACATAAAACTACGTGTCATAATTTCCAGTTTCTTAACCTTGTCAAGGTTTCTGACTTGGACACCGTGTTTCTTTAAACTGGAAAAAGAATTTTTCAGTGAAATCATTTGAAGTTTTGAACAGATTCCTAATGGACATAATGGATGTTGTTTGCACTGGCAGTGGTAGGTCATGCAGACTATCTATTTCATTTGATAGGGCCATCTTATAACCACGGCATGTGTCACACGGGGAACCACCGGATCAAATGAATGGCCAAGATTTGCTTCCTGTTCTTGCCTGAAGGAAGAAGAAAGAGATTTAACTGAGATACTAAGCATGCTATAATTTCTAGGGATTGATTACTAGTTCATTGGCAAACAGATGTTAACCTTTGATACTGTTAAATTTTGGGCCAAGCCTTGGGTAAAAAAGTTGCGTGGGAACCTTTCAACTTGCAAGCCAATAATTGTTTCAGACACAGAGCCGAGTCATTTTTTCAAACAAGAAACTTGTTCTTTTATGATGATGGCTTCCTCTGACTAAACAATCTTTTTCTAGAAAGCGAACACTTAGAATCTTGGAAGCCATGAACCTTATTTGTGTAAATGACTCATCAGCCAATCTAGATGCTTATGGAAAACACAGACATATCTGCAGGATGAAAACACCAAACCCAAAATTCTCAGAAACAGTTCTTCCATTGGGGAAAAAATGAAGGGTTATCAGGATTCAGAATGATTAAGGGCACCTTAGAAGGCCAACCAGAGTTCCAAAAGTGTATGAAATACGTAACATCCTGGATTTTGTCAAGTTACAAGATAAACGTATGCTACAACTCAGAAAACACGAAAACTTAAAGCATTAAATCAAATATGATCTGGGGCAGACTTAACTATTCAAACCTAATATTTAAGAAAATAGGAAAAAAAGCTGTACAGACTCAGAAAAGGGGACCTTCTCCTCCCCATATGCTTGTGTCTTTGTGAACCATTTATCTGATCATATGCAGAGACTTTGCTGGCACATTCCCCTTCGGCCACTTGAAGGCCAGAGACCGCCTTGAAATGGGGCTTGATGGTTCGCAGCTCTATTCAAATACTGAAATGCTTCCATCCCAGAAGCATGAAGCAATAACATTAGGTATAACGGGATTGAAAACAACATCTATGCATGCTTGGTCAGAGGTCTTGATTTTCTGAACAACATTGGTTGACTGGTAATCGTAAAGATAAATACAACCATCTGAAGAACCAGAAGCAAGCCTCTTCCCATCCAAACTGAAATTGCACTTTATGGGGAACCCAGAGACCCCGTGGCTTTCATACCTCTTGTATTTGTTTAGCCTGAAAGGGGGGTTGGATGTAAAAATTGCAATGTAATTCCCATTTGACTGGGCAACAAAAGTAGACTCAAATGGGTGGCGCCTTACACACGGACAGGTATACGCTTCAACATAAACCTGATTCAAAAGAACAGTAAGCTTATCGAAATTCAAAATTTACCCAGAAATGTAATGGTCACAAGACTCAACAGCATTTGCATGTAAATAAGGTCGAAATAGTATTGATTACATAATTCAATAATAATTTGACATGCCACTCCGATTCCATCTAAACTTCATTTTTGGATTTTCACGAAGGCCTTCAGGTTGCGTTCTGTCATGGGTTGGGTCATCGAATTGTTTGCAACGTGATCATCACCACTTAATTCCATTTATTGGTTAAATGTAATGGTGATGCCATGACAGAACATCTACATTAACGTGAAGTGAACACAGTATCGTAGAATCACTAGATGCTGTTTTGCACATATGACCATGCAATTTTAGTAAGAGAGTCAGCTCAATAACTCTATGGAGGAGTATGATGTATGAACACATCATAGGGCCCAAAAAAAGTGCTCGCTCCAGTCATTATAGGGCCTATTAACAACTTTTTATCGATTAAGAAATTCAATTAAAATTAGTTAATGCTTTTAAAATCTCAAACTTATCTTCAATGAAGTTCATTAGTTAGTTGTAAAGTTGTTTAGTTGGTTAAGCAATATCGAAGAAAAGGATATTTAGGAAAAAGAATTAATGTTTTAGAAAGAAAGTCTTGTATTAAGGACCATGTAGACGGTCCTTATAAGGACCGGAGGGAGCAATAAAGAAATGTATTAGTAAGAACTAATGAATTAAGAACTTTCTAGGATGCAAAATTTGCAGGCTTCTGGAGTTTTAAATGCAGATATGAGTTGGCATTAAGCTCTCAGCATTTTTCCGTCCATAAGAGCCTTTCAAAGCACTTAAATTATATTCACATGGCAGTTGCCTAAAAGAGAACTTCTACTAGCTAAACTTAAGACTTTGACGCACATAAGAATAAACTTGTGCATTAAACCTCAGAATATATCAGGATTAGTAGTTTCATAGATCTACAGAATTTAATTTGGATTAGGGATAATATGGTGTTCTTTTCCCATTAAAGATAATGGTTAATAATCTATTCCTCCAAAATGACTTAACCAGCTTTTATCTGACGTTCTTATGATTTTTCATATGGGACTTCTGAACACCCGTGGGTCGTCTATTTCTGTTTGAATAATAGAAAGCAAGCAAAACAATTAATACTGCAAAGAGAAGCAAACAAGAGTATCTCAGCATGATGGAGAGAACGGAACCTAGAATTAACATCATATACCAGTACCCAAAGATATGCCATAGATAGGCAATCCTCAAATAAATTTTAGAGATATGTGATAGCAGTGCCAAATATATATACTAAATTCAAGCCTTTAGCATCTAAAAATTTGACATGTTGATGGCAAGAAGAATTAATACACGAATGAAGAATTAATAATACCAAAAGTTAGCAATCCTGCTCACGTAAAGAATGAAAGATAAAAACATAATACTGAGATTTGAAGAATGTAGAGAAATCTCACTTGACTGGACAGCGGAACCTGCCTGGACACATCCCAAACAATAATTGAGTTCTCACTGACATTACTCCCGGATACGTCGCTGGAAGAAATGAACTGCTTCCCACTGATTGTAAACTCAACATCCAAAATTGGACCTAAATTGCGATTAAAGCTATGGACTACATTGCCAGTCCTGATATCCCATAATCTAATATGGCCCTTTGAACCACCAGAAAGAAAGAGGTTTGAGTTGTCTGGATGAAACTTTATAGCTCCAACAATTTGATCTTCACTGAAAACCTGAGTCTCAAATCCCTTTTCTACATCAATCAACCTTGATTTGCAATCATATCCACAAGAAAGCAGAGAGTACCCATGCTGAGACCATTTTACATCTTTCACTGCCGCATTGTGGAAGTTTATTACACGTGCTTTCTTCTGATCTCTACTCCACACATTCCAAATGCAAACCAAATGGTCCATCCCGGCAGATGCAAGGAGATGAGCTGTAAGCTAACAATTTGAACAGGTCAACGCAAATGATACACACAAACAGCATATTCCACCCCCCACCCTCCTTTTTCACTCTAAGCAAGCTCATGCAAGCGACAACATTTATCAATACTTTAAACTTGCTTTACGCAGTAGCTCAAACATATAGAATACTTCTTCCAATAAGAGACATTTAAACGATATTATTCCTTCTTAGAGAGGACTAACTCACATATAAGCAGAAAAGTTTGAAAGCTTCAAAGAGGAGGACTTACCATAAGTGGGAGACCATTGTATAGCATTGACAGCCTTTGTATGGCCAGATAGAGCAACAGATAGCCTTTCAGGTATCAAGTTCAGATTTTGATGACCTCTAGCTTTATTTCTCAACAATGATAAAATACTAGGAGGTAGATCGGTATCCAAAATGCTTCCTAAGATCATGAGCAATAATATGTCATGAAATGAGTGGCTTTTCCCAATGAAGTTTAATCCAAACACAATAAACTGAAACCATATACAAGAAAAGGTCTATTAAAGAGCAAAAAGTAATCACAAATTGCGACTAATTCAAATTCATTACTTGATCACAGAATAAAATACTGATGTGCAAATGGCGCAAGGTTTAATTCAAGCAGCTGGCCAGCTACTTTTCAGCTAACTTATTTTTCCTAACTAGAAACGCATATCTTTAAATTGGAAAGTGGCATGAACTATTTTATAGAAATTATATGCAATCAAAGAACCAAAGAAAATGCAGGATGAAGTTCTAGACATATCGAATGCATCTACTATCATCCCAATTGTTTTCGAGACTAAATTCAGTAAATTATCACAAAGCCCAGAGTTAATAGAGCCTCGCGCATCATCTACAACTTCAATAATTACAAAAGCTCACACAATGCCAGTTCAATCGGAGCCAGCAAAAAATGATAAGGTGAAGCGAAAAACAAGTACCAGATAAAGTGACAGAAGGCGAGACCAGAGCTGGAGCCGCGTCGGATGCAATGGGATTAAGTCCTAAAAGCGCCCTCTGTCTCTTGGAAATATATCTGCCAGGAAGCGAAGATTGTGTTTTGAGCTGCGAGCAGTGGTTGATAGGAGGAGGAAGAAAGGGTTTTGGCGGGTTGGAGGAAGAAGGTGCGAGCCTCTGACGTTTCGGTTGATCTTGCTCATCGTCAGACGCATTGCCGTATGCGTCGCAGAGAAGATCCATGGCTGCTTCCCAGTTCGATTCTTCCTCTGCGCAATATTTACCCTCTTCGAATTTTGTTAATATAATAATCCACTTATTCAGCTAATAACCTCCTTCTCTCAATGCAAAGAACTTGCGGTTGTTATAGTTAAACCGTTTTTTTTTGGGCCGCTGTGTTTTTAGCCCCAATGAAATGTTTGGTGAAATTTGGATCATATG
>QFDD01008694.1:0-13791 GCA_006871305.1 Vachellia collinsii | reverse complement strand
GATTTTATGCTTATAGAAAACTCATTGCATCCTTTTGGGCATTAAGGAGCATTATTGTTGCGAGTATGCCTTTATTATTTTTGCGTGAATGCAACTCATTAGGGCCTGTACCAAATCCCAAACTAATCGAGTCCAACTGAGCTTAGCCCAGGGGGACTTTGTGGCTAAGAATATGAAAGAATTTTGTCTTTCTATCTTTGCACTAATGCATTTTTTATGGAAGTAGTAACCATGATTTATGTTGGATTTCTTATTTTAATACTAAAGGAAGAAATGTGTGATGATATGCTTTTCCTTCCCCCCAGCAACTTGTTTCAGAAAAAGATCTAATTGTAAGAGAAGAAGCATGTCGTATTGGTTTACTTTTTGGTGGTTTTACTGGATCATATCATGCCCTTAGATGTTTACTGAGAAAGTTGAGAAAGAAGGAGGCGCCACTGAATACGTAAGTTGCAGATTATATATCTTTTGTAACTTATTCACAAGATTTTTTAAATTTCATTTTATTTTTGGTGCTGTAATGCTTGGTTGTTGCCTAATGATGCTACGCACACATCACTTATTTATGACTTTGTTTGAGGGGATGATGGGACAGAATTTTAGCAGGTTCAGTTGCTGGTTTATCTATCCTGGCATTAAATGATTCAAATAGGAGGCGTACACTAGCTTTGTATCTGCTAGCTCGGCTAGCTCAGGTACTTGAAAGTGTATCACAATTTTTCTGAAACATCTGAACTATGACACGCTTGATGTTTCTCCTCTCTTCAGAATTATCTGCACCCACAAGTCTAATGGATATTCTTATATATCAGTGTGCTTATAATTCTGCCAAAGCTAAGAACAAGTTTCACCTTTGGGGAAGTCATTGGAGACATGGAGATTCTTTGCTCTTTGCTATATCTTGTGCGCAGGTAATCAATTCTTATTTTGAACTTTTCATATTGCAATTTTCATATAGAGCTTGTTTGGGAAACACTTCCCAAAATCACTTTCACGCAAGCCGAGATAAAACTCTCTCACATACTAACCTCGGATTCTGTGAAACCAAGGTTTGAAACCTAGGTTTTGTTACTTCCCAAACAAGCCTATAAGCTCCGTTGTTGTGATCTTTTCCTCTTGACATCTATACTGATTTTTAACTCTGGTCATCTATACATGTATCTGAAGAAAGTTACCAATAGGGTGGCCAATAAAACTAGGAAGTATTGTTTTCACATATGGCATAGACAAGTTAGGCAAGAAACGTTTATTGTTGTAACATTTTAGTTGTAAAAAAGTATATTCTGATGGCTAATGCACGACAAGAATGAGAAGGCATTTTATGTGGAATTGAGATTGAGATTGGACACGAAGTAAAGAGGCTTCTTACAATTTAATGGGGTTTACTCATTGGTTAAGACCATCTTTGCATGATAGTCAGCTACTGTATATGAATCCCTTGGGTACACTTACAAACAAACAATCCACTCCCTTGCTATCAGATGCTGAGTCTCCAGGATTAGATCTCTGATAAGAGCGATCCACCTTGCTTTGCACTAGCTGCTGAAAATTATATTTAAGTTCAATCCTCCTTGCTCCAGAATCCCATGCTCACTAAAGGCCTCACATGCAAACCCATAATTCTGCACTGAAACTATTCCTGATCCCATAAAGCAGCTGAAACCTTTGATGACCAACCCTGTATGGTCACGTATGATGTCCTCATAACACACTTCCCAACCGAGCTAATGTAGGACCCACAATTGATTATCTCAATGTAATCCCACTAAGGTGGTACCCAAGCACAGTGGTTCCCTCTATTCTTGACCCCCATCATTGCTCATCTTCAACATATTACTTACTCCTTTGGCCAATGAGCCTATCCACACCAATCTGGCCTGAGCAAGCACCTCAGAACTACTTGCTTTATGGTCTGAGAAAATTTCTTCATTCCTTTGATGCCAAATCTTCCAACAGATAATGGTGAAGCATTCATCTGCCACATTCCATTTATACTCCTTTTGAGGAATTAGCATCACTGCATACTTCTCCAATGCCTCTAAATTTGGAATCCACCTATGTTTCCAAAACTTCACATTTGTACCATTCTCCAAACTTAAATCAATCTAACATATGCTTCCATCTAAACTTAATACCCAACCATGTCCTTGATCCCATTCTGTTCCATCAACTCTAGGGATCATGTTATTGCCATATTTATACTTCTCTTTCAGAATTTTATTTACAAATCTTTTTTCTTTATCAATCCCCATCATGACTTTGTGAAAGCACAATTTTGAGCTTTAGTATGACGCATACTAGGCCACTGGCCACTTTCAGTTCACGTGTCTCATCCCATGCTACTAGATGCAGCTTCTTTGTTGGCTGGTGCTACACCAGAGAAAAGTTATGTTTTCCCCTTTCAATAGCATCATGGATACCAACCAGAAGAGGGGTTGATTGCTTGGTATGATTTAGCATGGCCGATATAATTGACGATATTAATGTTTGTCTTCCTGCTAGGGAGATTATTTGCCTTCCAATTAGCATGATGAAAACTGACCTTATCTATGATATTCTGCTATGTGGCCTTCTTGACTCTACCATGGTGAATCTGCATGCCGGGGTGCTTACCCAAGTCAGAGGTTGGAACTGTCTGCTAACTGTGATCTTTCACCCATGTATGCTCTACATTCCTGGAGGAAAAAAAACCTGGCCCTAGCTATGTTAGCGTGCTGGTCAGATGCCTTGCACAAGGATTCTCAAGCATTCATGAGAATATCAGCAAACAAACAAATGTGAACTAGGAGTGCCATTCTTGCAGACTTGAAAAGGCTTCCACCTTCCCCCATCAACCTCTTTCTGGCTAAGATGGGATAACTTCTCAATTGCAAGCACAAACAAATATGGAGATAATGGATCACCTTGTTTGACACCCCTTATAGGATATGAAGTAATTAGATTGAAAGGAATATAATCTAGATGGGTTTTTTTATGTTGGACACAGTTACAGGTATAGGGCCCAAAGTTGTCAGTTCGTCAAATTCATGGAAAAGAAATATCACTGAGAAGGTTGATAAATGCATTTCAGTTGTTTGCAGGCTGTGTCAAGTGGTTGTAGGCTTTTGGGAAAATATTTTGCGGCGAATTGAGTTAAGGCTTCAAATGGTCGTATGGCTCATAGTTGATTTAGTGAAAGCAATGACTTATTTTGTTTGCTCCTTTTTTTGTTTGAGTTGGTAAACTTTGCGGATAAGTATTTTAGGATGATCCATCTTCCCTTATGCTCAAATAGTGTACTTAGTTTTTCTCTTTAAACTTTCCTGCTATGAAAAAATGTTGCCATATAGAGTAGTGGAAGGAAGATAAATTTAGACTTTGTTTATAGGTCTTCTGATAGAATTGTTCAATTTCCAGTTTTATGGGATCTAAGGTACTATGATATTGCCAACTTTCTTTCATTTGGTGAGCAAAAGAAAGAAGAAAAAGACGGGTGTTAGTACACTAGACAAATTCAACTTATTGTGCTGGTGCTGGGCCTTATTATTATATTCTATATTTAATTTTGCTTGTAAAATTTACACTAGGCTGCTTATACATTTCATTTAATTATTTTTTAACTAAAAAGAGCTAAGTTGTGCATATATTCATATTGAAGACATACAGTGCAACTGGAAAGAAAGTGACACCTGTGAATAGAATTTTACCGTTTAGGTTTTAGATCTTACCAGTTGAACATGAGGAGCATAAAATTTTATCTTGAGAGTAATGTGTTTTTCTAACCTCACAAGACTGAGCTCATCGTTTAAAGGGGTTTTATTATCTGATATGGAGGGGTTACAGACAGCTTGAGTTAATACATATGCACACGCACGGGGGCATACTTGTGTGTGTCCCCTTTGACATGCTAAATGAAATATAATGGGTTTTGGAATAGAATTTAAAAGGTGATTTTGTTGTTTGGCAATGTCCTTTGTGCCCTTGAATGAAAAAATGTGTTTGTCCTTTGATACGCATAATAAAGTAGAATAGAAAAAAATGATTGTGAAAAAGCCTTTAGAACATAGAAATATTCCATGTCTCTGAAGATAAGATAATTTTAGAAAAAAGCAATGGGCACAAAGTGGCTTGAGCCCCACTTGATCATGATCACATTAATTTATTTAATTAACTTTGATCTTTTTCGGCCATCTACTTTGCAATACCTGGTCCCTTGTGTTCCTTGGTGACGGTGGATCTACTCCTCTATAATTCCTCATGTTATTATTAATTGATAATTTATTTCAGGTTATGTACGCCTTTGTCATGCGTCCTGAGAGCTTGCCAAAATCCTATCAGGACTTCATACAGAAAACTGGACCAGTTGCAGAGCCTGTATATAAGGCTGTAAGGGACAATTGCAGAGGTTATCCGGTTGATGTTGGTTCACTCTCGGCTTATTTATCGAAGAGAGGAAAATCTGACTATTCAAAGTTAGAAGAGTTTCCTTCTATTATTCCTTGTTCTGTCATTCATCCGGGAACAAATTCATGTTTGTCTCACAATGCAAAAGCAACATCAGGAACATTTAAGAAAACGTTCCCACTCTACTTCTCTCTGACGTTTGTACCATTTGTTGTTCTGCACCTACAGAAGGTATTTTCTAACTATCCTTTTCTGTTGCTTGTAAATTAGCAGAACAAATACTGCAGTAAATTTAAAAGTAATAAAACAGTGATAAGTAATATGAATGTACTCATAATGGAAATGTTTGTAATTAGTCTCTTTGTGCTCAGGAGATTTATTTAATTAATCTAGGTGCTTCGAATGAACTCTATCCAGTTTTATGGTTTTTTCATCAACCAAATTTGTGTTAGAGCTCATTTTTGCTTCAATGCAACCCCGCAATCTTAATTTTTGCATAATAATATAAGCAGTCCTATGCTTGCTTTTCAAAGTGCTGTTTTTCCTTTTCATTTGCTTTAGTAGACAACTTTGATATAATTGCGCTTCTCAGAGTTGTATAATCATGGTTCTTTGATTATGATGACCTAAACACAGTCCTTAGGCTGTTTCAGTGCTCTTGTGGAGGCATCTCAAATTTCCACTCTGTAAGTCAGGCCATCAGGTTTTGTTTGTTGGAAGTTATAATAATTGTTACACCAGATTTTCAGTGCTTAGCATCGGAATAGTAGTGTACAGAAGGTAGTTAGAATAGTTCTCAATTTAGTCCTTATACTAGTAGATGCAGCACTGTAGTTGTACTACACCTGTTTCTGTATAATATTTTTCTTTTTGAAACAAAATGAGTATTTTCTATTAGCAGCAAAGACTAATTTATTTTGGGGTATGGATGGTAGAAGGTATACCATCCCAACTAGGTTTGTTTCATTAGAGTCTAAACCCTATTTACTTGTATTTTAGATGAGAGCTCCTACCATTCATGTAAACCTTAGTTGGTAGCTGTATTAGAAGTTAAAACTCAAGGAGTTACTCACTTATGTATTAAATAATTCTGTCTCCTTTTTCTTTCCTAAACTGCACCCCTTGTCTGTATTCAACTTTGATCATGAATTTCTGTCTCTCTTTTCCCCATTGTAACCATGAATAGTATTCTATTCCTGCAAACATTTAGATGACATTTATGTAGATAGGTTTAATAATCCTTGACATTTATTTTATTAAAAAGCAGCTGCATACATACATAGAAGGCATATGAGTAGATTCTTACTCCAACTAAAATGTTTTCTATCCTGACCAAAATAGAACACTGAAAAATAATATTATCCTAATCATAAAGGAACACTGAGGGTCAATCGTATATGCATAGAGTTATTATTCAGATATAATTGAAAGAAGTTTTAATTAAATCAAAATAAATAAAATAGAAGCAATTTAAATAATATGGAAAAGATGCCTAATAATATAATCTCCAACACCATTCATGATGTGAGTTGTCATGTGTTTTACTTTATTAACATTGACATACTACAGTCTTGCTATTATGGTTGGGTTCCAATTCCTAACGTGAATAAGATTATGACTATCATTATATATGTTGTTTCCGGACCCTACATTTTTCAAGCCATACCACTGCTTCTATTAATAATAGCTAGTGCTGTAAATTTTTCATCGCTGTTCTGATGAAGATGGTATTGTTTGCAGTTCATGGATGCTCCTTTCCGTACCTTCTGGTTAGCTATTAAAGGCGCTGTTCGTTCCACGACTTTTTTGTCTGCTTTTGTAGGAATATTTCAGGTGGATGTTTGTTGATTTCTCACATCTCAAGAGATACATCTATTATTATTGTCGTTATTTTTATTATATCATCAATCTCTTGTTAATTATGCAGGCGGTTATATGTTTACATAGAAAAGTTGCTGTGAAGGACCACAAACTTGTATATTGGATAGCTGGTGGGCTAGCTGCTCTTTCAGTGGCATTGGAGAAAAAGCCTAGGCGTGCTGAGCTTGCTTTATATGTTCTTCCTCGAGCAGTAGACTCATTATGGTTTATCTTGGTGAACAGGAACTTGCTTCCAGATATTAGGAATGCTGAGGTAGTTGCTTCAAGTTGCTTTGTACTGGAATGGAGAACTGCCCTGGAAATACCCACCCAAAAAACTTTGACTAGAATACTAGTGCTCAACTGAAGACCCACTTTCATGTCCTTAGAGGTTTTAGCGATATTACAAAATGTATGAAAGGAGTACACAAAGAAATAGGACTGTAACTTCAAATAATCAGAAGCAACTACTCAACAGAACCTGTGACTGAAACCTAGGACAAAAGCAAGGGCCAATAAAAAGTGAAGTAGATGTATCTGGTATTAGGACTTTCCAACACACCCAGTTTCAAGAGGTCTTACCTGTTGCATCTGTTTTAGGTGCAAGCAAGTTTGTGTAAAGTACTCCTGTGTAAGGGTCATTTGTGTTTTTAGTTCCACTCAGAGGCTTCTAAAGGAATTGAAGATTCATTATTCACAATGTTGAAGCTTTATATAACAAATATAGTCGTGATATCTGAATCTATACTCTGACTTGTGCAGGCGTTCTTGTTTTCCTTGTGCATGGGAGGGATGATGTATTTTTTGGATTATGAGCCTGAAACCATGTCTCCATTCCTTAGGGGCCTTATCCGCCGCTTCCTTGCCAGCAGAATTAGCAATCCGAGCCGACCATCTAACCGAACTGCTTCCTACACATACCTGCAAGCACTTGATGGCATGACCAAGCCAAAGTTAGAAGAAAAGAAGGATTCAGAATCGAAATATTCTTCAGAGAAGTACAATTTAGAGTCCATTCCAGGGCTTTGACATTGGCTATATATATATATATATTAAAATTTTTATGCTTGATGGCTAGGGAAGATTGTCAAATTCATCTTCATTTATGCATCCAGAAAGTAGTTCAAAAAATGCGATTGTGAATGAGGCCAAGATCTCATCCGATCATCTCTGTTTTTCTATCTATATATATGCATTCTCTTGTGAATGTAGAATATCTGAATTGAAAATTGGCTCCCTTGAATTGTTAGTTTCTTTTTTCCTCAAGGTATAAGCTGGTACTGTACAAGTATATCCGACTTATTATGGGTCTTGTGCAATCTATATAAAATTTAAAAAATGAGTTATATTATTTATAATTTATAAAAAAATAAGTTGTCATAAGTTTGATATTTAATATTAATAAATTTAGTTGAGTTCATTGTGTTATTGCAAACCTGTTCAATTCACTTGATTGACATGAAAAATTTGGTGAAATGGGATCTAATGAAGTAAGTTTTATTACTTTTATGTTTTTTAATAAACAGTGAGTCCTGAGTTTTATTTTCTAATTTTCCCATACTTCTTCATCCTTATTTTTTCCAAGAATGCTGAATTCCTTTATCCTGTATTCATTTATTACAAATCAATATAGTGAGAGCAGTTTTAAAAGCACTGATGGTTCAAGAAATGGAATGTAGGTTTTCTTTAACTATGCCATATTTTTTTAATCTGTGTGAAATAGTTAAAATTGATTTTTGATAAGCATGGAAGTATTATGAACACAAAACTATTGCTTGGTCAGATAAAAAAAAATACAGATGTGAATTGGTGGGTCAAATCTAAAATTACATATGTGGTAATTGCCTAGAACTAATGGAATAATTTTTTTTTTTAAGTATCAAAGTCATTTGCTCATAAACTATTTTTTTGGTATTGTAAACTACTTATTGAAATAATTTTTTCCAAGTGTCACAGATGATGTTGATCGTTGACTTTATATTGACATTTGGTTAAAGGGCATTTTCATTCTTAAAGTTTTTAAAAAGTAACTGATATTCTAAAGTTCTATGATGCACAATTGACATTCTCAAACTTTTAATTGAAATATGTGCATCATATGACTTATGATAAACTTGGATAACATGTGACAACATTATTAGTCTATGGTTAATGTTTGTGCAAATTTCAATAAATCAATAAATTAAAAAAAAGGGTTTGGGGTCACTGACAGCAAGAAAATAAAATATGGCTACTGCTTTTAATGTAAGACGAATGAAAAGAATTGTATTAATGAATCTTGTTGAAATATAAGGTAATTCAAGTGATCTAGAATGTGTGGGAGATGAGAGAATTGCTTAGCACAAGAGATTGGTTTTGGAATGTGAAAAAAGTGTGTACATTGTGAAATAAAGTAGAAATAAGTAAGTGGTCTTCGCTCTCTGTTGCACATCCAGCCTATCTAATGGTCCTTGAAAATCTAGGGGGTAGACACTGGATCCTTAGATCTAACTGTCTACCCCAAAATCAGGAGGATATTGAAGACATATATGACTCATTGGGAAACCTCCACGTGTCTCCTTACTGTCTGATCGTTGGACCTTCAGTTAAATCATGTAAGGCTATGGCAAAAGTGTTAAAGAAGAGGAAGCTCTTGTAGGGTGAGTCGAGTGAGTCCACAGTCATGGGGGTCCCCGCCATCACATCGCTGCTGATGTATGCGTCGGAGGCTATCTCCATACTCTGACCCTTGCTCTCTGAGAATGACCAAGCCATCTTGTCGGCCCAAGGCAATTCTGAGGCTATCACTTCCATGATTGCTTCGATAGTTTAGGTATGTGACACACTTTCATTGTCCTTCCGTTATCTTTGTTTTCTGTTCAAAGCTTTGGACTTGACATGTGACTTTCATTGTAGGCCCAAATGGGTACCTACTTTCTAGACTGCAACTTGTCAAAGTTGGGTGCCTTATTGGTCAAAACTGAGTAGGCTAAGGATGACCTTCAAAAGGTCACCCTATAGGGGGTGATGATAGAGGATGCGGAGGATAAGACCCTGGCTAATGGCTTCGGGTGCAAGTAGAGGAGCTGACCTCCTGGAGCAAGATGCTAATCTCCCAGAACAAGGCTTTGAAGAATGAAGTGCTCAATTCTGCTATCGAGGTGTTCATACGAGCACAGACACGGGCATTATGGGTGTTCCAGTTGGGGAAGGCATCCCAGTAGGACCTGGCTCATGCCATCGAGGAATATGAGAAGATATATGAGTGCAACTTTGAGCCTGAGCGGTCTAACGATGAGGATGGAGTTGCAAAAGTTGTGGTGGCAGAAGATGGCAAATGCGGAGGCAAGGTAGTAGGATAGGAAGCGCGATGACCCAGGGGGTATTGGTCAAGGGGTCTACGACAGTAGCTCCTCCTCCCATCTTCCCTTTGCTTTGTCTAGCCTTTTATTGAGGGAGTTGATTATGATCTTGTTGTAAGATTCAGCCTATCCATTAGATTGGGATTCCTAGGAGTATAAAAGTGGAGTGTTATCCCCCAATTTTGGTAGAAGTCACGAAACTATCTACCAATTAATTGTGATCTATTGTCACATAAGATTTCCTTGGGTAGACCAATCCTACAGATAATGTTTTTTTCAAACAAACTCAACTACCTCACCTTATTGGACTTGGGTGTAGGCTTCTGCTTCTACCCATTTAGTGAAGTAGTTAGTTAGCACAAGCATGTAGACGACATTACCTGGGGCCATAGGCAGCTTGCCAATGATGTCAATCCCCCACTTCATGAAGGGTCACGTTGGCGCGATGGCATGAAGTGTCTTTGGGGGCTAATGGATCATGTGGCTAAAGTGTTGGCATTTATCGCAACATCTAGCCATGTCTTGGGTGTCTTATTGTACCGTAGGTCAGAAGTACCCCGCCTACAGTATCTTCCATGCCATGCTTCATCCTCCAGTGTGATCTCCACACTCCCCCTTGTGTATTTCCCTAGGCACGAACTTGGCTTCTTGGGGTCTAACGCATCTGAGTAGTGGGGCTGCGTGTGACCTTTTGTAATGGTTGCCTTCTACAATGCAAAATCTAACTGCCTGGATTTTGGTCCTTTGAGTGTCATTCTTATCGCCGGGTAAAATACTCTACTATAAAAATTTGACAAAAGGGGCCCTCTAGTCCCACATTAGATGATTAGATGGTGTGGTACCTAACTTTTATGGTATAGCCAAAGATTGCAAGTGGATTGATTCAATCTCCTCGGTGGTTATGGATGATCCTAGCCTTACCAATGCGTTGACTTCCTTATTGTCTTCGCGGTTGATCTGGGTTATGCGCAACTCATTGAAGTTCCCAGCGAGGTTAATAGCCAGCTTGTAGTACTCCTACATCCATGTGTCTACATCTGGTAAGTTCCATCTAGCTGTCTAGTGACAAGTTGAGAGTCACTTCTAACTTCTACCTTTGTCCTACCTACCTCAAGCATTAGCTGTAAGCCTGGAGAGGCCATTGACAGAAGTGCAGCCTCGCACTCATTGCTTCATTCAAACGTTTTTTTTGAGTGTGTTGAAAAAGGAGTGACGGTTCTCTAAAGATTGAGAGATGAACCTGTTGAGAGTTGCAATGCGTTCAATCAATCGCTACCTGCTACGGATGCACTTTGGAGAGGGGATGTTCAATACAACAATGATTTGCATTTGATGGGTTATAATCCCCTCCTAGGACAGTGGGTAGCCCATGAATTACCTTAAGGCCAGAGAGATAGATTGAAGTGGGTTTATGTTGAGTCTGTATGTTGTTATGCTTGGTTATATCCATGTCATATCTGCATAAAACTAAGTGAAACAATCTTTGTTGTTTGATAAAAAAAAGTTAAAATTGTACCTTTTGTGGTTGGAGACAAGTCCGCTCCTTGATGGACTTTGCGTTCAGCTTGCCTATCATCAAGAATGACCTCTTCTAGCTCCTCTTTTGTTAGTGTCTTTCTTGTTGCCTAGGGAGGGATGCTGTGATTGCTATGCTGACACATCTTTACAAGATTTCAATGACTCTTGATAACACTCTTTGGACGCCCTCTGGTTTTCAACAATTTGTCTTACCTCCTATTGTGTGTAAAATTTGATGACTCGATCGAGGGTAGATAGGATATCTATTATTTGGTGGATCCAAGATCGCCCAAGTAGGGTGTCGTACAATGATGGGCAATCCATGACTTGCCATTTTATTGGTACATTCCTCTTAGCCGCAAACATTAGGAGCATTATCGTAAGATGAATGAACAGAATTGTATTGATGAATTTTGTTGAAATACAAGATAATTCAAGTGATCTAGAATGTGTGGGAGATGAGAGAATTGCATAGCACAAGAGAGAGGTTCTGGAATGTGAAAAAAGTGTATATTGTGAATAAAGTAGAAATAAATAAGTAGTCTTTACCCTCTGTCGCATGTCCAGCCCGTCTAACAGTCTCCGGAAATCATGGGTGAATGCTGAATCCTTGGGTCTAACTGTCTATCTCAAAATCAAGGGGATGCAGTAGACAGATCTGACTCATTGGGAAGCCTTCACATGTCCTCTCATTGTCTAACTGTTAAACATTCAATTAAATCATGTCTTCTCATGGGCTTGCAGAATGGGCCTCAAACTAGTTTAACTCAAATCATTTTTTGGACATACAATCAATACAAACTAATTATAAGCTCCCCACCCCCCTTTTTACCACTAATCCTTAGTTAAAAGGCTAAATGACATCCATTTCTTTTCCTCTTTTTTTTTAACTAAAACATGTGCATCAAGTTGTGACATTGATCATTAGTGTAGGTTGAGATAATTTTTTGTTGTTGGACAAACTAGTGTCTAATTAGCAAGTCAAGACATAGTCATATATGTACATACATACCTATATACGTTATTGATTGATCGTTAGTTCAAGTAGATATACTTTTTTCCCCATTGATGAATATCTTATTAATAAAATATGTGATACCTTGAACATAATGACATTAGTTTTGATGAAACCAAAAAAAAAAAATGTAAAGGTACCCAATGTTTCATATAATATTATAATACATAGAATTTTGTTATCTCTTAAATTAGCAAGCTTCAATAGGCTGATGCTTCGAAGCTTAGAAGCAATATGATGTAAAACAATATAAAAAAGAGTACTACATATTAAAAACAAGAGTACTTTATAGTGGGGTTAAACCTACTTTTGGTTTCTATAATTTATCATGATTTGGATTTTGATTCATCAAGTTTACTTTGTCTAAAATGGTTAGTTTATATAGTTTAAAATGACATGAACATGATGTTAACACCATAAACTTTGCTTATATATCATTGACTCCATTTCTTAGTTGATCTATCACTACTACAAAAGAACCTTTTCAAGTCCAGCAAAATTGTCTTCTTACGTCCAAACACAAGGGGACATCTTTATAAGAGACGTTAGAAATATCCACATGTCACGTCTACAAAAGGCTGGACTTGAGAGGATTTCTCTCTCACATCAAGCCCCATACAGGCTAGCTTCTACATTCTGAGCAGAAATTTTAAAGAAGAAATTTTAAATGAAAATATGTAATTTAACAAATAATTAAATTTTTTGGTAAATAAATTTTTTTTATTGAAAATGATAAGCTAGCTTCCACATTTTGAGCATAAAATTTTTTTCAAGACAACACTAATAATAAAAAAAAATCGAAAGTAAACTTGCACCTTAAACCATTATTTTTTATTTTATTTTTAGTATTTTCCTATTTGGCTCAAGAAGCCCAAATTATTTATGGCAATTAATTTCCTGAGACCCAAAAAATAATCACAAAGACAAGGTAGAATCATTTAATAAAGAAAAATTGAAGTTTTCAGAGAATGTTAATTAATAAGCTTCATATCTTTACATGACAAACTGTGCTTCATATCTTTACATGACAAACATTTAATACATCTATACATCACATAACAACCAGCCACACAATATCCATAACGCTGCCACCTGGTGGATTTTCCAAAACCAAGGTTTATGGTTTAGGGATAGGCTGTTTGGCAAATTTTTTTTCCCAAACTATGGTTTGGCCGGGGTGCCAGAAGCACCTGTCCATGGGTTGCCAAACACACACTAAGGTCTTAACTTAGTCACTCAAACTAGTTTCAACCGTTCGAGTTTTAGCAATGTCCTATCAGGAGGCTGTAAAAACATTTATTAAACATAAAAGAAACTTATTTGAGAGGGGGAAAAACCTGTACTTGCAGGGACAACCGAGAATGGGAGAGAAGGAGCTGCTGCGAGATGGGCGACGGAGCTGCGAGCTGGGAGAGATCTGAGTGAGCGCGAGACCGAGAATAGTAGAATAAAAATAAAAGAAACTTCTTTGAGAGGGGGAAAAAAACCTGTACATGCAGCGACAACCAAGATGGGAGAGAAGGAGCTGCTGCAAGCTGGGAGAGATATGAGCGAGCGACCGAGAATGGGAGAGAAAGAGCGATGGGTTGGTGGCATCACTGAGCTATAGCAGAAGAGGTTGCAGGAAAGGAAATAGGAAAGAAATAGTGAAATAGGAAATAGGAAAGAGGTTGC
>QFDD01008691.1:0-11669 GCA_006871305.1 Vachellia collinsii | reverse complement strand
AAAAAAAATATATTCATTCATATTTGACATTTCAATCCCATACCATCATTGAAGTCAATCATTAATTATGTTATGTCCTTTGAATCCAATTCATTTGTCTTAGAAAGAATTCACATACTTCACCTTTTATATCTTCAAATATACATTGAATATGTAGATGTCTAGTAGCCCAAATGATATCAAGTATCTTTATTAAAAATTTCTCCAAGTGTGAAGTTTTGAGTTCACATCATATGTAAAAAAGGTATATAATGAATGCATAAATTATTAATAATAATATGTATAATGTCCTAGTTGTGTACAATGTTCTGCATTAATTTAACAACTAGAGTTTAATAGTTATAAGTGCGTAATAGTTATGTGTTCAATGTTCAGTGCCTTTAATTGTTGAAGGTTTTACCATGAGAATTGAGGATCATATATAATTCATTATGATTTATTTAACAACCCAACAATATGATGAATAAAATTAACAAATAAACTTCTTACTCTCACATTTTGTTCCTTTGCCAGTAATGGTTACATCTTATATGGAAACATTATTTACATATTGAGTTGGGTCAAAAAAATATTTACATATTAAAAATCATCATGAGGCTACTAATTTATGCCACCATATTGATTTTTTAAAAAATCATAATTAATTATATAGGATGGTGCCAAAGTCTAAACTGCCCTTTTGAGAGCATCGAACCAAAAGGGCACGGTTGTTATTATCCATTAGGTACTCGTGGCAGTAAATGGTTGGAGATTTGTTGTGGGACCCATCTCTTGTACTGCAGATCTACGTGGCATCAATCTAATAACCTCTTGACAGTGCTGAAGGACGACGAGAAACGAGGAAAGGGCAAACAAAAAGCAGGAGGAGTAGACGAAGAGAGAGAGAGAAGGAGAGAGAGGCTCTGCTTTTCCGTTTCTGTTTCCGAAGAATAACTAGAGAGAGAAAATAATGCGGATGGAAAAAAAATATTGAAACTTTCACGTTGGGGCCGTCTTTCCTGCCTTATAAATGGATTTGAACAACGGTTTCATTTGAATCACCCTCTGGTCTCTCCCTCTGTTCATCGTGAGCGAAACTTTCACGTGTCTTCTCATCTATTTCGTTTTCTTTTCCTCTTCTTTCACTCTGTTTCCCACGGAAAAATAAACAACTTGTTGGGTTTTTCTCATTGAAGATTCTATTAGACCGTGCTTGATGTACTATCGGCTTGGTATTTGAATCCCATTTCTTTGAGGTGTCCAGTGAAAGATTTGATATAGAGGTTTCAAGGTCGGGACGATAATGGAAGGAAAGAATCAAGTTGGCTCGTCTTCTTCCTTCACTTCTGAGCTCTTTGGTTCTAAGGATCCATCTCCATCTTCTTCTGCTGGGATTTTAGGGTCTATATTTTCTCCATCATCTAAGGTGACGTTTTCGTTTTCAGAGCTTCTTTCTCTGTTTAATTTTTCATGCATTATTTTTAGTTTCATTCTGGAAGCTCAACTCAATCTCTGCATTTTGTCCATCAATTTCCCTTCACCAATGTAATCCAATCTCAGCTTGCCCAAAAGAACCTAAAGAAAAAAAAAATCGACAGGAATTGGGCATTTACACCCATGAATTGACAAGAGCTGAAGATTTAATTCATCTAGTCATGGAAGTTTTGCTTTGAATCTTGAAGTCGGGTTCACTTATATTTATATTCAGATAAAAAAATAGCTCTGAGATTTTTCTTGAACCTTTTGATTCAGGTGTTCGGGACTGATTCCCTGCCTCCTGGAGTGGTTGCCAAAACTGTCAGTGAGACATGGAGCCCCGAAATTGGGACTGCAGGTAGGTACACGCTATTTAGATTCTTCTTACATGCTACCTGGGGGCCTATTTACATTTGTTTCTCATACATAGCCTCGGAGGAGTATTTGATTTACTTATGACATTTCTGATATTCAAGTTGTACTATTGACCACTCCTATATGGTTCTGCTACTTTGATCATTGAAATTCACGCAGATGTCTTGGTGTCCTAGTTGTTATCTGTGTATACTTTCTACGCTCTTCATTTAATCATCTTATCTATGTTGCCCTGGCGGCTGGTAATTATGCTTGAAAGTCCTATCGATAATTAAGAGTTTTGATTGGCCGAAGAAAGATCCCTATATCTACTAGCTTGATTGAAGATTTCTGTACCACTTTATTGCTTGAAATTTGACGTTGGATCAATTTCATTTCCCCAAGTGATAAAATAATGCTGAGGTGTCAAGTTTGACTTGTACTCTAATTTCTCGTTTTTTTTCCCTGTTGATTAACCTAGAACTTACCAAGGTTATATCTTTGCATATATGAGGTATTATAATCTATAGGTGACCATCTAACCTTTTATTAGCTACGCATTAGTCTAAAAGCTATTTTTACATCTGTGCCTTATACCTGATGTCCGCACAGATGTTAACATCAAGGGAAATGAGAATGAAAATCAGAGTACTTCAAGTGAGGATATGAGTTCCATTTACCAGGAACAAAGGGTTCAACCTTGTCACCTTAGTTCATCAATCTATTACGGTGGCCAGGACATATATTCTCATCCTCAGAAGACAGAGAATGCTGGAGTAAACCCTTTGGTGAGCACATTTGTTTAATGCTTGTCCGTTGAAATTTTTCTGCTATCTGGAATCTCTAACATAACTTATAATTTATCAGTACAAGAAAGATGAGGGAGAAGATGATTCAGGAAGTGCTTCTAGAGGCAACTGGTGGCAAGGTGTGTTACTTTTTTTGGGCATAATATTTTGAGCATGGTTTGTAGTATCATTTTCATTGTTTTCTCATTCAGCTTCTTTCTTGTCGCTTGCTGCATGCAGGGTCTCTTTATTATTAATAGCATACTTTCCATTGAATAAGCTCATCAAGGTAACTCCAGTTTCTGTAATATTTAATTAGCTTTGGATTTGAGAGGAAATTAAATTTCCAATAACTGAGGCAGATGTTGTACTGATTTGTTATTGGTGTATCGATTTCTTTGTCAGTTGCTTGCCTTTCAGGTAAATAGGAAGTCTTAGTGCAGGATGATTCTTCTTGTAATATATGGAGGAGTTATACAGTAATGAGATAGTCGTGGGCAAGCTAGTTCATTTCTCGGGCCAAACAGCAAAAATCATAACATGAACCTCTAATTATAATTATGTATTTCCTTCTGTTATACTGTAAAGAATGTTCTCCTTGCTCTTTGCATTGTAGAATGTTAAGGTTGTATTTCCTAGGATCCGCAATTTATTATCAAAATACTCTTGATGTAGCTGAAACTTGGGAATTATAGTGTAATGTTGAATATGCATCTTTTTATCAGCAGCTACTCATATTGTGGCTGCTGAAACGGAGTCTGAAACTAATAGATCGTGAGAAACCCTTACCTCTGGCGAATTTGTTGCCTTTTTACGTTTTGTGGGAATGAAAATCACATGGCTTGTTGAGTGTGAGAAAATGGAGCATTTGATGCTTATCCCTATCCACGTAAAAATATTCCCTCTGGAACTGTCTTCTTGCTGCTCTGACCCATAAAGCTAGTAAGTGGGGATTTTCTTTTTGTGGGTTTTGGTCTGGACCACTCTATTTATGGAGTTGACTTGTTCATTCTCAGAGTGAGTAAGCAAATAAAAGCAATCAACTTTAAGTATGATAAAGTCTGAGAGTTCAGCTTCTTTCCAGTTCCCCCTGAGACTTATATTGTGTTTATGTTATGAGACAAAAAGATTAGTGATTTGAGAGTTCAGAGATAATTTGTGTAGCTTACGAGACACACAAGAAGATTCTTGTGCACTTAGCAAGATCAGGAGAATGATGGAGAATATGTAACTGATTGGATGAACTTGTTTTGACAATCGTAAAGAAGTTTTGTAGAATTGGTACGTGACAAGCAGAGTGATTCATACATGAGTGTTTATGCTTTTTTATTAGTCTTGGGGGATGCATGATGGGAACATATTGATGATCTTGGTCTTGAAAAGTTGATGCTCCAATCCAGTTTCTCACTTACATGCTGATATAGATTCTTTCGCCATTATTGTAGACGTTGATCGGTAGAGGTTGCAGCATTGAACTTGACCTAATAAGATGTAAATTTTACACGCGCTCACAACTTGGAGGAACGATGAGATTTAAATAAATGAAATCATCCATATTATGCTTGAATAATCGAATAACAACGTACAGAATTGTATAAAAGAAGTGCCAGGTGGGGTGGTATTGTGGGGCGACAAGCATAATCATTTTGAAAGTATGTACAAAAGTTTGCTAACCAATTGATGACAAGATTAACTCTAAAGAAAAACTTAATTCCTTACAACGTAGTGAATTAATGTTTGAATATTTACATTTAGCGCTTAACAGTATTTTAAAAAAGATTACTTTTGGTGAAAGTGTACCACTACTGAATTTGTTAGAACATGGAAAAGTCTGATAGCATCATGTTATTTCTCACCACATCTCTTAACCTTGACCATGCCCCATCAATGGTGGGAGAGGGACAATTCCTCTTTACCTCCCCTTTAAAAATAAAATTTTTTAAAATTTCAAAGAATAAAAACGAAAGATTTACAAAGAAACCAAACTCCTTTCAACATATCTGTGTCGACCTGCCCTGTGCCTCTTGACTTGGAAACCTTTTAATTCCAGAGGCGTTGTGAGCAGTGAGAGAGCAGAAGAGGCGAGATTCCATGTGCAGAGTTCCTGAACTCTCAACAATGGAATCAAACCCTTAGGCGCTTAAAGGGCTTATCTAGATTGTTAATAGTAGCCATTCATAATACAACTTTAGTAGCTCTGGTTGGGTTTTGATGAAGTTCCGGAAAGCTCACATGTATACTGTCACGGTGCAGGCTTGGAGCGTCGGTCGCTTACCACCACAGGCAATGCCAAAAGGCTGATGCAAAGTATACAAACCCATTGCTTCAAATATACGCTTTCTTGTTTCTTACCATTTGGTCTCTGTGGCGAAATTATTGAATCAGTGCGTGAGCAATGCATGGATGGGTCCTTTGTGCGAGTCGCGACAAGCCGACAACCAACCACCAGGAGTTAGTAAAATAAAAAATTCGCCGTTGCCGGGGATCGAACCCGGGTCGTCCGCGTGACAGGCGGAAATACTTACCACTATACTACAACGACATCGATGCCTATTGAGGTATCAATATTACCCATCACATTAAACGTCAGTTGCGCTCGTGACATTCAAAATAATTGAGGAAGGTATTATTATTATTATGGATTAAATTGCAATTTTAGTAATTAAGTTTCTCATCCGAGCATTTAGCATGATTAAATTTTGAATGGCGTAAAAGTAGATATAATATTTTATAAATAATGTAATCTTAGCAACTACATGAAATTAGTCAAAATGTCTATTAATAAGTGGGTCCAATTCAATTAAACAGAATTGCTAAAATTGCTTCATTTTAAATGATTATTTATACTTTTATACTGTTTAAAATTTAATTGTGTTGAATGTTACTAATAAAAAATTCAATACTAAAATTGCATCTTAACCCGTAACAACGGCTATGGAGTTTGATTTTGAGTAACAAAGAAAAATGTGTCACCAAAGAATAAAATGGTGTTGAAAATTGCACAGTTTTACAGAATTTTTAAATCACATGAGGGGAATTGTAAATGAACATCAAGAATGACAGTTTTAACAAGAAGAATAAATTTAAATAAAAAAGAAAACTGGAAAGCAGCCCGAAAGTGATCCTCCTGGCCATTTCATTAACAGCTAGCAAAGAAATCCTCAAGTCTCCATTGTTTGGATGCGCTCAAAACCAAAAGCCTTCACATCCTATTATCTGATATTAATTACTTGAAATAAGGAGTTCCAAATCGGGCATTTGGTCTAGTGGTATGATTCTCGCTTAGGGTGCGAGAGGTCCCGAGTTCAATTCTCGGAATGCCCCAAACTAATACTGCGCTTTTCCCACGATCTTAAATCTTTTCGCAAAATGCTACGCGAACATTAACTTCCACTCCGAAGTCAGGTAGCAGGGTGCTAGGAATCAACTATGAAGCACAAGCCTATCTGACACACTACATAATAACCACACGTAGATGATATATAAACAACAAAGGAAGATGCTATTATCCACTCTTCACATGTGAATCCTTCTATTCATTACATATACATCTAAACAAGAAGCAAAATGGCCACTGCGACGCCTATCAGAAATGCCCTTTTTACTCTTCCCATGCTTGGTCCTTTATCTTCTCCGGGCTGCCAGCTTCTTCTGTGCACTCACCAGAATCCAAGCCTGTTTCAAATGCTTCCTTTTCTTCAGACCTCTCTGGTGTTTGAACCAGTTTCTCAATTGGGTTGCTGCTGCTATAGCCCTTCCCTTTCATATCAATGCTAAGAAAATCTGTCAGAACTTTCTTCATTCCTACCCCGCCACGATGGGGAAGGTTTCTGCCACCATTCATAAATTGGGATTTTTCTCCCTTTACTGGGCTGATGCCATGTGCTGGTGAAAAGCTTGGCGTGGCAAAAGCTGTTTTATACGGACTGCTTGGGACGGTAACAGTGTATGGCACTGAAATACTCTTGTGAGCAACTACTCCAACTTTTGATAGTGATGAGAATTGATCGGAATGTTTGGTCAGTTCATCCACATAAAACACATCATCGATCCGTGCTATGATGTTAAAAGCCAAACTCTCTAGTACCCGAGAGTAGCTCTCCAGAATTGATTTCCCGACATCCTAGACAACAAAATTTGAAGGAACTTAAGCAAATGACAAAATAGGCAAAATTTAAGTGAAGTTTATTTAGGTGTTTACTATTAGATTTCCAATCTAAACATAACATGTGGGAGAAGGTTTTTTTTTTAAAAAAAAAGAGAGAGAGAGATAATCATGTAAATACTGCACTTCAGCTGTCCTCGAGGAAATGAAGGAAGGAGTTCAACATGGACCACAATGAATGAATACCAACCTTGTTGTATTGGATTTTGCTCATGTCTAAGGTTGTTTGAGGAAGGCCAGGGAAGCGTTGCTTCAAAGATAGCAGAAGGCTTTCTGCTCTATCGGCAAGCAGTTCCCTTTTGTCACCATCACCCACCAGATCTTTGACCATGCCCCAAGATGATCTTGAACTGGATCTATTTGCAGGTTTGGAGCTGGTCCTTTTACGCCATACATGGATAGAAGCCTCCACTCGGTTGGCGATCTCTATAGCTAGATGTTCAGAGGATAAATCAAGGCAGGCAAGCAGACACTCAGGAGAGAACTGCTCCGATGATATATACCGATGAATAAAATCCCCCAAGCTGGCTCTTGCATTCTGAAAGGAGGCCAGGATCAGCTGTTGTAACAAATTATGTAATTTAATCGGCTTATGGAAGAAACAATATAGCTCAATTATACCTTAGGAAGGGATTCCAAATATGCCTCTGGAATTTCCATTTCAGCTAAAGTGATACTGTTGATGGCCATTGCAGCTTTTAATATTTGGTTGGTACAATCACGCTTGTGCTGCAACTGCTTTCTTGAATTTTCATGGAGGCCACAGGGAGGGACTCGGGGTACTGGAAGCCACCATTTTTCCTCTTGGCGCTGGACCACCCTCCGAAAAGAGGAAGAACCATCATCTGCATCTGGGGCTAGAACCCCCTGGTCAACATACCAAAATTCCGTATTGACAAAACTATCTAATATTTCCTGCAGAAAAGAACTGAGTTAAGAAATGACACTCAACGGTTTTCTTCTGGAGATAGAATTACTAATATGCACTGAAGCTGAAAATCTTACAAGAAGCATGTTATCTAATTTACGTAGTGCTGGCAGATTGACATAAAGATCTGAGCGGGGTCTGCAAGTCATGACCTGATTTGTATTCAAGAGTAAGCGAAATTAACCCCAAATGATGGATGGAAATATGGAATGATAGATAGAATATGGACAAACATTTTAGCAACGTCAATTGCTTAAGCAATAAAATCAGCATATGCAATGCAGCCAAAAAGTTGCAACAGAAACAATAAAATTTATACAAGTAATGAAATTCAAAAAGCTTAAGTCGCATGACGCGGACCTTAATGATACCATGGTGCTACATTCATGATTATGCAGGGCACAAACCTTTGTCATGGGCATAACCAACCCATACCTGTTTTTTTTTTTTGGGGGGGGGGGGTGTACACAAGCAAACAATTCTGAAAATAGCATCAGTACCCTAACCCGGAGACTATCTTCTATGCCATTTTTACCAGCACAATTTAGAGAAACACATCCATTCTGAAAATATGCCTACAATTGTACCTCAAGCTTGCTCCCATCAGGAAAAGTCTGCCAAGTAGGTGTCAGCTCAACAATATGATCACTAACACAAAGAAGCCACTCAATCTCTCTTCTCCACATTGCTTTTTTCTCAGGAAGCAAAGGTTCTAATCTCCATACTTGCCCAAAGAGGGTGGCTGGAAGAGCAGTAAAGCTATGTTTAATTAATTAAGAGACATAATAACAAGATTTAGTTGATAGAGAAAGCATACCAACAACACAATGGCATAGGAATATTCATACCACATAGATTAGTTATGGCATTTGATATAGCCAAGGCTGTAGGGACTCCATTTCCACAACCAGACATATCTTCTCCGAGTAACAGTTTTGCAAACCTCTCTTTCATCATCTCAATCTCTAGTGGCAAGAATCAGAATCAAATTAGTACCGACACTGAAAATCTTGTTAGTATGTTTCTTGATTAAAAATAAAAATCTCGACGGCAAGAATTGGAATCAAATTAAAAATCTCGACGGCAAGAATCAGAATCTCTAGTTTTGCTCAGGGAGAATAATTAAAATAATCATAGATTCTTATAGTAGAGTGGACATACCTGATAACACTGAACCTTGCTTTTCCATTTTCTTATTTTCCAAGTTCTTTTTCTCTCCATCATCAATGTCCTTAACAGGCCATCCCATTGTTGAAGGTGGGGAAGGTGATTCCTCCTCAGTACTGCTCCGATTTCGTTCTTCGTGCCCTGTCGTCTCAGATGATAGAAATTCAGAACTGGAACTGCTCTGGCGACCCCTTTCCTCCACGAAGTCAGTACAAACATCAATTTTTCCTGCATTTCCCTTGTCCTCCTTTCTTTCCATAGCTTCATTCTTCTCTGTGAAACCCTCCATTGGGACTATTTCTTCTTCAAGGAAACATTATACTGAAGCCCCCTCGAGCACAACCCATGTGAGAATCGAACTCTGTAATGCAAAAATGGAAGACACTGAGACACCCAGAACCCCAAAGTTCAAAATGGGCTTTTTATGGGTTTGGGGATTTTGATGCTTACAAGCCTCACCAATGGGGTTGCTTTTCTTCTTGTAGGTGAAAGCACTGTCAACACTCAACAGCGAAGGGTAGGAGAAGGAGATTGGACAATGTAGAGAAACCTATGGACCAATTTGCGAGAGTCCTCTGATCTTTATATGCAAAAGGACGGAAGTGGTGATGATTAATGAAGCTAGCGAAAGCTTATTGTGTGATGGACAGCTCAAAAAGATGTAATGAGAAAAACCCCACTTTCTGACCTCCCAGATTCGCTTATGCCGGATTAGAATGCTCTGTTCACCATTTTTTTACTTCATTTTTTTGCCAGATTTTTTTCTTCATTATTACGAGTACTCTGTAAATCTTACTCCCTCTAATGTTTACTTCTTCAGTATTTTCGCTTCAGCAAAACGATTAGGGTATTGATTAGTGTGAGATTGGTTTAAAGTTTACTAATAAAGAAATTCATGGGAATCGTGTAAACCACGGATCTGTCTCATAATATATACCCAATTTCCGGAATTTTTTATTAAATATAAAACTTATTAAAATGTGTAATTCATAAAATTTTAAAATCTATGAATGTTTTATATTAAATTTTCAACAAAATATTTTATATTTTAAATCCAATAATCAAACTGAAAATTAATTATCAAACTAAACATGATTCATGAAATGAGTTGCAAGTTTGTCCCCTATTTTGGGGCCACAAGTGTTTTAAATTTAGCCATACACATGCAAATAATTAACTGTGAATCTACTCCACTTGATGGCAAATTTGTTGGGCAGGACGGTTTAAAAACTTCTATCTTTTTTTTTTATAATTGAAATTAAAATTTTGACATTTTGGTTATAAATTTATGATAACTGTTAGATTTATTACAACTCACTTGATGAAGGTTTACTTCAAATTATTTTAATCCACTTTTTAAATTTTTAAATATGCGTTTGTATACACTCTTAACTTTCTTAAAAAAGTTAATTTTGATTTTGCAATGGTTAGACTATGGTAGACTATGAAATTTTGTAATCTCAATTTTAAGGATTAATATAATGTTCAGAATATTGATTATAAGTTATTTTTCGTACGAGAGTATATTTATCATAACCAATATTCCAACCAGTTTTTAACCCAACAAGATGAAATTTAACGTTATAGCTTTAAAAAAAAAAAAAACTTGATGATTTGATTGGGGAAGAGAAGACATCCTCATATTTATCTTTTTTGTTTTTTTTTTGCCAGAACATATTTCTCAAATTACCAATCTTTGTCTGGTCAAAAACAAAAAAAAAATTACCAATCTTTTGTTTTGCCCACGCTCCGATATGTCCTTTTATTTCTCCTTTATGCTTTCTTTCTTGATGAAATCCAACAGCTAGCTCTGATATGTCCTCAACCCCCTAAAGTCACATCCAAATTTAGTTTATTAACAAAGCCATATTGAGGTGTTTGGATTATTTTGTTTTTGTCGGTAAGCTTTTGAGTCATGTACCATACCAAGAGCATCCTAAGGACCAACCAGACATACATCAGAAATAACAAACCAAAAAGTAATCAATTGGTTAGATCATATACAAGGGGGTTAGTCTTTCATAATTTGTTGACTAAAACTCAAATCTCTATTAAAAAAAATGTCTAAATTTAATATCTAATGCTATCTCAAATAAAATTATTTTTATTAAATTGTATTTCGAGACAAAACAAGGGAAAAGGTAGACAATATCTATGATTTTGTGTTTGTCTTTATTAGGTTTAATTTATTTACCTTTCAATGAAAAGTAAAACACAAAAAAAAAAAAACAGAGAGATAAGGGAAAATAGCTTTTGTTAAACAGAAATATGATTGGGGGTGATGAGGAATTAGTTGCTAACTTTCCTTACAAGGCTTAGCCTACTCCAAACCGAAACTAACACTTTCTAATTGATCATGGCAATGATAATAATGAACAAAGTTGTTCCAACAGAAATTAGGAAATGAAAAAACAAGAAGAAAAGAGTTATATGAAAGCCTCATTCAACCAACGGCTATAACTCCTAACAACTAAAGTTGGTGTCCACTTCTTCTTTGGTTTTTGACATAATGACTTATGCCTCAAGATATGTATATTTTTTATTTGTACTTTCATTCAATCCAAAGCCACTTTTGCAATCCCCTCCATCTAACTCTCCTCTCCTTTCCCCTTTTTCCAAAGAGTTATAAATACTTAACCACGTTCCTTCATTGAATTCAATTTTCAAACTTAATGTTGTTCTGGCTTGATTGGATTGTTGGCATTCAATAAAAAATATAAACAAAAGGTTAAAGTATATTTTTATTTTATTTTTTTTGCCAAAAAAGTATATTTTTATTTTAAAAGTATCTATGAATGAATAATTTTTTTTT
>QFDD01008690.1:0-12316 GCA_006871305.1 Vachellia collinsii | reverse complement strand
CCCCCATTTATTTTATCTATTGAATATTTCATCCCTTTCCCCCAAAGTCGAATGCCTTCCCCTTGGCATCAACCTGCACGATTCATGGACCCTCTGGCATCCATCCCCTTCATTCATGACCAAAATCATCATATATGATGGGTTGCAATGATGAGAAACGTGTTCAATCTCCATCTTCAAAATCATCAGATTTGCAAATGTTTCCCATGTTGGGGTATGTTTGGTGGGTTAAAGCCTTAAAGGCGTTTAGTGGCTTGCATTTCCGACGACCGAGGAGGATCTAGAAGCTAATGACGTCGAGGATGGCAATAATTCTCAGATCTAAACACTAATGGTGTCGAGGATGGCAATGAGTTTTCTTTGTATCAACATTGAGCATGGTGGCCGAAGATTTGGTAATGGGAGTGTTGGCCATAACTGTTTAGGAGAGTGAAGGAGGAGGGTTTTTTTTTTTTTTTGACAGTGATATTTTGATAAAATGCTATTTTAAATATATATTTAAAATTAAAAAAATCATGATTCTATATGTATACCAAACAAACTTTTTAACCCATTTCCATCTCCACTTCTAATTATAGTTTTATAAAAACTCTTATGTGTACCAAACGGCACATAAAGAAATGGCATCAATCTTTCCCAGACAATTGAGTCTTGATTGATGGCCAAGACTTGTCAATAATTAACTTGCAAAACACTTTATAATGGTGACTTTTGTACCATTTTATGCATGGATTAAAACGAGTGTACTTAAAAAGGACACACTAAAGAAATGACTTCAATCTTTTCCAGGTAATTGAGTCTTTATTGATGTCAAAGCCTTGTCAATATTTAACTTGCAAAACACCTCATAATGGCGACTTTTGTACCATTTTATACAGGGATTAAAAGATATACATTAAATGACAACAAAGATCGATCCATTTCGATTTAGTAAGGAACTAATTCATAATTTATAAGGTTGTAAGTTAAAATCTCTACTACCGTACAAGAACATTGTTAGTTAGCAATGTGTAAATACTTATGTAATTTTACATATTCTTTTAACTTTAAGATACAAGTAAATCTTAAAACTCAATTCATATAAACTTTATCTTACATGGGGAACATCAATACCAACCCTAATTTCCACTTCAATTTTATAGTTGCATAGAAGTAGGGGTGAGCATAGACCAGATTAAATCGGGTTAGAGCTCAACCCGAGGTTTGGTCCGATAAAAGCATCGGGCTGAAAAGGGCAACCCAAAATTTGGTTTGATCTAGCTTCAACTTGAGGTTGGGCTGGATCGGACCTGGACTAATCTAGGTTGTCCAGGACCCTTCCTCTTTTTTTTTTTAAAAAAAAAATTCCGTTCTTTTAGAATACGTGGCATCATCAGACATTCAGACCCTTCCTCTCGCAGTCTCGCCTTTGCTCTCAACGTTTCTCTTGGTCTCTTCATCCAGGGCCCTTCCTCCTCCTCTCTGCTGTGTTTGTCCTTTGTTCTTCGACGGTGTCTGTCATCTGTGTGTGACTGATCGAATGCAAACGTCGTCGGATCTGGCCATATCCTCTTCCTAAACATCAAGACAGGTGGCGTGTTAGCTTGTCCCATCCTCAGCGATAAGGAGTTCTCCATCCAGATCTGTAGCGAGGAGTTCAGATATGTGGTAGAGGCATTCAGATCTGTGTTACCCGTAGAGATGTTCAACGACCACAGCAGATCTCTAATAGAGTAGCATTTCTTAGGTGTTCAACGGCTAGGTAGTCTGATGGAGGTTACTATAGGATTTGAGGGCTTCCGTGCAATGGGCGATGGAGGTGCTTTCTGCGCGATGAGCGAGAGGGCAGAGACTCATCATGCAAGACTCTTTGTTTGGATTAAAAAAATCGGACTAGACTTAGATCAGAACATTTGATCTGAAGGCTTGGCTCCTGATCCAGTTCAACCCGAAAAGACCAGTCTAGTTGGTCCTCTTGTCTTCAGGCCATAATTTTCTATGTTAAATCGGATCAGGTTGAGTTGAAGCATATCAGGCTGTCGGATTTTTAGCCTGTCGGATTTTTGCACAGTCCTACGCAGGAGTATATACAAAATAATAATTCCCAGACAATAAGACGTGCTAGTCACGTTCTTATTAATAAGGTCCTCCTTTTGATGACAATAATTAATCTGTACCACTCTTGCTCCTCTGTGAATTGAGTGTTTATTGATCAACCCAACAACTCCGAGTAAGGTCCTCCTTTATGTCAATTTCTTCTTTATCGTAGGTACTATCGTATCAGCAGTTCCGGTCATCACCTAAGCATATTGTAATCAATGAACACCACACAGTCCTGCACAGTCGTGAGAAAGCCCCCATAGCTTCCGCTCATTTTGCTTCCCCCACATCCATTAATTCCCTTTAGCCTCTCTCCCCGAAATTATGGGACAGTGATATATCCTAAAAAAATATGGAGTCTGCCTCACTCTTGCCATCTGATATTGCATCCATCTTTTTATATTCAAGAGGAAAAAGTGTATATAAGATGGGTATGAGAGCTCCTTTAATCTTGCGAAGTCAAATACTTAAGAGTAGTTGCCTAACCCTTACGTCTTGTTCAAATTTGTGAATGACATGAGAATTTCGTGAAATATAGATATTGTTTACTTTGAATAGAGAAAGGTTCCTTCTCTGTACTTTATTCGCTGGATGCCTTTCTCAGTATTAAAGTGTGCTGTATTGTGATTGATTCTTTTTTCTTTTTTGGCCAAATATTGTGATTGATTCTGATAAAAAGAAAGAAGGGAGAAAGAAAAAACTGTGCACGGCTTATGCAGCAGCCGGCCTAGTTTATGGATGAAGAGACCGTATTTTGCAAGGCAACTCGCTTCAACGTTAAATCATTCTACCAGTGCTGAGGTGGGCAGGTGGCCCACGTAAGTTGCTCTCAATTCAAGAGCTGTAAATGCTTTCACATAATCCAACCAGAGTCTATTACATGTACCTAATTGAAGATATTATCATCAGAATCGTCCTGGTGAGCCCCTGATTGGAGCTCATTCCCCAACCCATACTCATATCTTCTAAACAATTCATATCTAATTTTTTTTTAAATAACAATTTTTATAAAAAATTATTATTTAAACATATGATTGTTAAGAAATTAATTTTATTTTAGATTTTATACATATTAAAATAAGTTTTTCATTAAAAATCATATTTAAATTGTTTAAATTAAATATGAACGGTTAAGATCTAATGAGTTAGAAAAACTCATCGCTCTTGATAAGCACCTCTGCCAATTAACGGTCTCTATAGCCTAAAACATGAAAATCAAACTTGTATCAATCATAGCTTAATTATAAGTTATTCTACAACATACATATACACATGCATACAGATGCTTCCCCCCGGGGGGGTGTACAGTCATCAAACTGCAGCTATAATTATCAAGCATTGGATAACAACTCGGCTTAATTACTATATATAGTCGCTTGACTTATGTTTTCCCTTTCAATCCAGTCTTAAATATCCTAGTTTTGACATAAAAGAATTATAGTTAAAGCGAACTATATTTCAAAGAAGACAAAGAAACGCACTGCAGAAAATGGACACTTATCCTATGTATGGAAGGCTAGCTTAGCTTTGCTTTTCCTGAGAAGCTGTGGAAGAGCAAGGATAGTTCCAGTTGAGCAGCTCTTCAATCATCTGCATTGCGACCCTGTCTTCTTCATCCACCACCAGATTACCTGCATGTTCACCAGTCTCCGGCGCCGATGAAGACCTCACCGACGACGAATCGGACTCGTCCTTGGCCTGAATATCCTGCTTGTTGCCGCCGAGCTCTACCCTGACGACCCAGTTAGAGCCAGAACGTGGACCTGCTCCTTTCTGCCACACACCAATGTGGGAATTATCAGCGTCAAGCCTGAGACAAGTGAGCGAAGGAGACGGAGCTCTGCAACACTTCTTGAGCTTCGTGCTGAGAACATCTGAAAGAACCTTGGCAGATAAAGAGGCAGCAGAGTTGCTGTCTTGTGGCTGATGATACATTGAGGTGGGGAAATTCGTCCTCGCATTTTGACCATTCATCAAGATCGCAGCTTGGTCATATGCCCTAGCAGCCGCCTCCGCCGTCTCAAAAGTCCCCAGCCACACACGCCTCTTCCTGACACATACAAAGAACAACGAACAGACATAAGTTCACACACACACACATATATATATATAAGAGGAAGAAAAGAGAGAGTTTATATAAGCATGTGCGAAGATAAATAAGCAGGTTATGTTAGTTGAGGTGTGATTACAGTAATGGATGGCGAATTTCTGACACCCAGGAGCCCCACTGGCGCTGCCTTACACCTCTGAACTTGCCTGCTTTTGCCATATCCTTTGTTGTGTTTTCTTTATTTTTGGGGGGCGGGTGGGGAAGAGAGAAGCAGAAAGTGAATAAATGGGGGATTTGAGGGTACAATCAACAATGTGATCGAACAAGGCACAGTGGTCCGTGTGTGTTTGATAATTGAGATGATATGAGTCTGCATAAATTGTCGGTGGAGGGTTGGAAGGAGAGGAATCGAAACAGTGAATGTGCAATAAAAGTTTCACCTGCTTCACCCTGATATAACTCTTCCCCTCTGTGCCTTGCCTTCTTAACAACTCAAATAAATGAGCTCCAGCCAAAGGCGGGGCCCTCCCTACCACCTCGCATTTAGCAGAACAAATTATTGCCTCCATGCTACACACATGCTTGTTGATGATAGATGGTCCAATTATTTCTTTCACAAATAGAAGTCTCAATACAGTTATGAAACTATCACATCTCACTGTTAAATTTGATGCTCGAGGGAAGATATGTGTGAAAAAAGATGATCCGTATAAATTTTCCATGGAGTTCATCAGTTAGTTCATAGAGTGAAAGAGAGACACGCGTTTTTTAGAGCGCTGACTTGGTCATCTCTCAATCAGATATGGCACGGGCGCACTCAAGTGTTGTCAAGGATTCATATTTATTTTGAAGAATTACTTATTGATTTTAAATAAGAGAATTAATATCAGTAAGGTCTCACAATTGATAAGTGAAACAGCTACGTTTAATAACTTTTATAGATTTTACTGATATTAATTCTTTTATTTATGACTCTATAGTAATTCCCCCTATTTATTTAGATCCCTTACATGTCACAACCATATTCATTGGATTGGAGCATTCAATTTATCAATTTCTCAGTGGGCCATGTCCTTTCTCACCGGGTCACACACCCTTTCTGGTATATTAAGAACGATTTTTTATTTTTTGGGTTTAAATCATAGATATCTTTTTATCGCAGATAATCATGTTCGAAGCACTGTTAACCATTAAATATGGATAACTCTTCCGGTTAAAATTCAAACTTTGATTCATTAAGGTGCGAGATAGATATGAGCAAAAAACACACGACCCATAAATAATCCCGTAACCCGTCACTTGAACTAGTTTAAATCCGTTTAATAGGAACTCATGACGGGCGAGTCCAAAACAAGCGGGATGCCCCATAAATGGGGGTAGGTGCCCGTGCCCACCCGTTCTGCATATATTTTTTATAATTTTAATTTTTCACCCTCACTCGCTGGCTCCCCAATTCCACTTCCAACCTCCCGTCCACGCTCACACTATCACCGTCACCTCTTAACAGCCTCTCTCACTCTTGTTGTCCTTACTGACAAAGCCCCAAGCCGTCCTTGCCATCGCAGCTTCGCCATTCCGTTTTTTGTCGCCGCTGACTCACCATTTCCATCCATTTTGGATGGATCTGGTTTTGGTGTTTCTACTTCTCCTTCCTAAGGATGCAATCTGGGTGAGTTTCTTGTCGACATTCATGTTTAATTTCCTGATTTTAAGATTATCATTTGTGTCACCAACATGCATTTGGAGGAACCTTGTGGGTTTTCTACATTGCAATGCTCCTCACATTTTTCAAATTTTTTGGGTCACGGAATCATTTAAATTAAATATGCTGATCCAAAACAAAAAAAAAAAAAAATTAGGGACAGCAGCAACGTGGTTCCCCTTAACCTGTGCAAACCTGTCCGTTTACATGGGTCAATACGGGTTATAGCACGGGTACGGCCTGTCCCATATCCGTGTATGTTACACGAGCAAGCAATAGGTTATACCATGGGATAGTCTCGTCCGCTTGTTGCTCACCCCTATTGGTGTGAGGGATTGGTTATATAGAGAATGAATTAATTACGTATGTTTCTAGTTTACGTGCAGTTGTTAGGGGCTTCTCGTATTTAAAAAAACTTAATAAGGGGCCTAAAGCCCACTCTTCTTCACATGGAACCAGAAGGCCTTGGGCCAAGGCTGCTCTATTTTATGAGGCAAGCTATTGATCTGTTGGTCACCCCCAATCTATGCATTTCCACATCATCCGATGTTAAGTTTTCAATATTCATTTCAGGTCGGGCCTTTCTTCCTCATGGCGTTCTATGAATTTAAATTTTAAGGTCAATCCCTAACTGCCCCATGGAAAGGGTTCAAGACGACTTTTGCCTTCCCAAATGCTCCATTTTGACCGGCATTTCCACTATTTTCAAAATATACATTTAGTTCATGTCTCAAATAAAATCATATGTATAATGTATGTGCTTAAGGGAAGAAGAACAGATTGATGTAGCTGATCCCATGGCTATTATCCAAGTCACTTTATTTCACCTCTCTTCAGGCACTTGCGATTTTTCATGGCAAAGTTGAGAAATATTAAAATTAAAAATGGCATACTATTAAAAAATCATCCACTAATATAAAAATTATATTTATCGGCGTGAACGCATTCACGCAGCTTAGTTTCTTCTTCTAGTCAAGAAAAGTTCCCGAGGAGGTGACACAAAATATTCGCTATTGCCATAACAGTCTTGGTTTCTTGCTTATCCATTCTCGAGCCCACTTGCAGCTGCAGATTGCTTGTTTACTTGATTTGGTTAGTACTTTCCACCCTTTTCTTCTCGGTAAAACCAAACAGCTGTAGAACATTGGTATTCGTTTTTGCTCTCCCCGCCCCCTTTTCTCCCCGCTCTTCCCTGCCCTTTCTATCGTCAATACTGTGTGCCGAACTCTCTCCTTGCCGGTCTCGAAATTTTACTTCACCGATCTCCCTAATCCGACTTCTTTAAATCACAAATGCAGTTCTGTAGATACGCTCCACCTTGGCTCTATCGGATTCTGGCGTGCATGGGGTGAGTTATTTTGTCTCTTTCCTACCTTCTTTCTTCTTATTTTTTTGCCTAGCAGTCCCGTAGGAAGAGAAGAATGAATTCTTCAATATGAATATTGCCTCTAATGTATCTGCCTAAGAAGATCGCTTCAATAGATATCTAGCTCAGCGTATAAAATTAGTTTGATCAACTTACTGAGCAAGAGACGGAGAAATGGAGTGAGATTTGAGATTTTGTTTGGATAGCAGCTAGTGGAAGAAAGCGAACCGATGAATATAGGATAGTTCTTGATACAGTAGAAGAGACTGATAGTGCGTAATGGGATTTAGGTTGATGTAACTTGCGTATATATGCATTTTTTATATTTCTGGATTCTCAAGAAACTAGAAATTTTAAATCTTGATCCTTTCGCCTTCTTCTAGTTTTTCTAAGTAGCCAAGGTATTCCTTCGAAGTTATAGCACATTTTTCTGTTTTAGCCAGGAATCTGGTTCTTGCGGTTTCTTGTTTTTTAAGCAAGCATAAATCTGGTACAACGATTTTGCATTCTTTCCTTGGATCCTTGGGAAGCTGCTAATGATAAGATAGGTGGAAATTTCATTCCTCTATAGCATTTCAAATATAGGAAAAGTGCATTCCAGGTGTTGCTTGTCAATACAATTGACCAGACTAGATGAAGCTTTGGGAAGAAACTCTAATGTTCATTTTTATGCTCAGCGCTGATGTTTTTCTTTCTTTTGTGCTTTTTATCGTGGAAAAGTTAGAGTTTATATTCAAGAGACTTTTCAGAGTAAGGGAGATTTTATTATTCACCGGGTTTGATTCCAATAAACTTATTGGCACTGTCCTTGATGATGGGGGGCATTTTCAATTCTCTGTCCTCACCATATGAAACATTACATCACTGCCTGGACCATTTGCTTTTTATATCAAGGTGCATGCATCATTTAGGTGAAATGAATAAGAGGATGCTATGGATATATAGAAAGAATGAAATTCTGTTGCTAGATTGTTTCATCGTAATTCTGTTTGTAATTTAAGCTAGTAGATCGGATATATAGAACAAGAGAGAGCTAGTGTTAATCTTGCTCATTGAACCCACTTTGTAACAGAGCAGAGGTTGTATTGGATACTCCAAAATACCTTCAGAAAATAAATTGATGGAGGGGAGATCTAGAGGTCAAACAGTGAACGAAGATAGGAGATTAGAAGATTTGTCGAGCAGCTGCACTTTTGAAATGGATCAGAGTGCAGCTCAGTCTCAGGACAACATCCCATCAGTCGGCACATCAAACCAATCATCCACTTATCAAACTAGTGCTGACCCTCAGAGTGATCCTTCTGCTTTTGTCAATCATGGCAAGTTCGCTGTTATATGTGCCTGTATCTCTAATATGTTGGCTCTTTTGTTCGATATCTTGCATTGAATCAAAGTTTGCTAGTAATTTGGTAGCTTTTACAATGGCATTCATGTCTATGATCAGTTCTTTGAGACATAAGAAAAGTTTGGTGGATGCAGGTCTACTTCTTTGGAACCAGACGAGGGAGCAATGGCTTCGGAAGAAAATGTCAGAGAGTCGGCCACCATTTAAAGAAGCCAAAATAGGGTAAATATAACAGACGAGCCTGCTGCATTGAATTGAATAGCGTTGAAAGGTTTTTCTAGTGTTAACTTGACGAGCATGTTATAAAGGCAAAAGTATTATCCACTTTCAATTTTTAAGGTTTTGCTAAAGCTCTAATTCTGAGTTTATGTCGTGCGTACATAGTGAGTATGAAACCTACGAGAGTCTACTTGGGAGCATGGAGCCCTTCCCTGAGCCCATTTCCCTGGGGGTAAATCCTTCTCAACTTGCTCATCTGTTTCCGTTGTTCTAGTTGTATGATGCAGAAAATGTCCCTGATTGATTTTAATACTTTATATTCGCAGGAAATGGTTGAATTTCTTACCGATGTATGGGATATGGAGGGTCTGTATGACTGAACAGCCAAAACATGGCTCTCTGACTGACTTCCAAAAGAAAAATAAAGGAAAGGAAAACTAGCAGGATTGATGTAACGGGATGTGGTTATTCCTCTGTCAATTGTTATTCTAAAAACATGTAAACTTATAGGCTTAAATCCAATGTAACACGAGTTCAAAGTGAAAGAGAACCACTCCAAGCGTGTCTTTTTCTATGAATGGTGAACGACACTGGGCGGAAATTTCAGTTCAGTGGATCGGTCTAAGTCCTTTTATTGTTCTTATTGTTTTGTTTTCGCCAATTTAGAAATCCTTGGCTGTGAACCCGAGTTTGAGGAAGTGGGCAAATTCAGTGGAATACGAAAACCAAAAAGAGAGAACGAGGGTGGAAAAACGAGCATGAGCCCTTGAACGGGAGAGGCGTATACAACCTCCAAATTGGGCCTAAACACGGACCTCCCAGTTTAAAACAATCCAGCATCAAGCGTCGTTTAGTACTGCTCGCGTCGTCCATATTTACTCATGGTACGAACAAAGATTCAAAATAAGGAGGCGAAAAGCAAATAGCATGTGTATGTTTTCGTGTTTTTGAAAATTAAAAGGCGAAATAATAATTATAAAAGACAAAAGCGCATGTTGGTGAGGTGATGTGAATGCGGTCGGGGGTTGGACTTGGATCCATTGAATCTAACACAAGGGCGTCATTTTCGAGCGTAGAGAAGGAAAGTGGCTGGTGGGGTCAATGGGAGGGGTGTGCTCTGGCCAATGCCCCACTTTTGTTGCATTTTTGTTTTTATTCCCATTGGCTAAGCCTGGCCCCGTTTCACCAACCTCTGCTTGGTTCACACATCTCAGCTTCACATTATGCTTGTTTCTTAACGTGACACGTTTAGAGTTTGGCGCAGATTTATAGCCGTGAATTATAGTATTATTGAAGAGAGTGTGTTGGCCTAAAACGATAGATTCATGGAGAAAATCCTAATGGCAGCAATAGCTGTGGCTAGAGTGAATGAATAAACCGGTAGCGAAACATGAGCACCGGGAATGAGAAAGTGAGGAGCAAATGGATTTTATTTTTTCCTTTTTCTAAATGATCCTAATGGAAGCAATCTTATTGAAGACATTGTTGAATGCTAAACGTAGACATATCTTTTATAGAAAATCTGAACCTCGATCGGTAAATGGATTTGTTTTGGAGAAAGGGAAGGACGCAAACGTGAAGAAAGAGGCAGATACAGTGCAGCGAGGAGATAAATAAAGAGAAGATAGTTGTTGGGTTGGCGCCAGATGCAATGGATGGTTGTAAAAGTGAGGAAAAGCAGTGGCGTAACGTTAGGGTTAGAGTCAATATATACATGTACATGAGAGTACGTGGAAAAGGATGTATGCTTGCCACCTTTATTTTTTATTGCGGGAACAGAACCTAACTATATGTTACAGTGACGCTGGCCAAATGCTCATGCTCGTCTCTAACTTTGAGTAACCAATGAATCCCACATGCAGCATGCTATTCCTCCTCCTGCACTCTTTTGATATTTAATTGCACCTCACTTCTAATATTACTGTGCATCTTTATGTTTCATCCTACGGCTGAGTAAATACTATATTAGATTGGGTTGGAGTTCGATGTTTGGTTTGATAAAAGGCCTTGAGCTAAACAAGGTAGCCCAAGGGAAGGGTCCTGGATTATCTGGATTAGTTCCTCTTTATTTTTCAAAGAAAAAAAAAATTCTCCACTTTTTATCATTTTTTTTACAAAGTGTGAATAAGCCTAGTTTTCTTTAACAAAATCCCCTTGAAAGAAACCATCAAATCTACAAAAACAGGATGAAATATTTACCATTAGCAACTCTTCATAATCCTGCAAGAGGCTTTGATGCCTTCACCTCGCTCTTTGATCTTCGTACGAAGCATAGGGAGACTCCATAGGAACAATCCCTTTCATCCTTTTCATCATTAGATCATTGAGGTATCACGGCAAAACGTAGAGAATAAAAGGGGAAAGGATAAACGAGAGAAAAACACAAGGGAAGAAGAAAGAAGAAGAAGGTGAGAGCTAACAACAAGAAAGAAAAGAGACCGACTGAAGACGAGAGCTAACAACAATGAAGAAGAAAGAAAGAAGAAGGCGAGCGACGACAGTTGGTGAGCACATGTGATGGCGGTGTGTGATCGCTAGCGACAGTGGCAGGATGTTCTTAGTGCAAGAGAGCTGTGGCAAGGAGTGCTAGTGACAACAGCTTAAGGGCGTGTGGACTCTGGATTGGACTCTGGCAAGAGAGTTGAACGAGGCATTTGGACTTTGGAGGCAATTATTAAAAAAGAAAAAAGAAATTCAGGTCAAATTGGATCATACCACTTAGTCTATGGACTCAATCTCCTATCCAGTCCAACCCAAAGACACTAGTCTGGTCTTGTTGGTTTGATCGTACTTTAAGCCAAATTTTCTTAGATCAGATTGGGTTAGGTATGCTCAAGTTTGTCAGAATCAGACCGGACCACTCGGTTTTTGAATAGCTCTACTTCGACCTATGCTCACAGCAATAGGCGGTACGTGAAGGACACATACTTGTACGCCATCTTTGCTAGAGAACCATGCAATGAGGATGCATCAACAAATACAACTTGTACATTACTAATATGTTGAGTCTGATGAAATGGGCTAGTCCCTCACAACGTGATGAATTAAAGTTTGAATTTCCGTTGAATTAGACATCTAATATAACCCTAATTTGTGTGAATGAATTTATCTAATATTGAGCATTTGTTGCCTTATTTGGATTTAATTGTGTGTATTACATGTTGATGATGTTCAGGAGTAACTTCATTAATTAATTGATAATTTGATATCCTTCATCACTTCTTAACACTGCATTATATTTGGATTTGATATGTTGGACATTTTGGTGAAAATGTTGTGGAATTAAAGGATATAAAGGACCAAAGCAATATTAAAATGTTGGCGTTGGAGTTGTCGGGAGCAAGTGGAAGGAAAAAGAACTGAAACTGAATAGTAGAGGGAAGGAAAGATTGCTAAGAGATAATCCGAATCTCCTTGGAGGAAAACCGAAAAGGTCATGTTTGAAATATAATTACCTCTAACAAAAACATACACACACATATGATTTATCAAATAAAGTACCACTCATGCGTTGGAAAATGATTGTCCCCGTTATTATTGCCCACACTAATGAAT
>QFDD01008689.1:0-11136 GCA_006871305.1 Vachellia collinsii | reverse complement strand
ACCCCAGAATAATTTCTTGTGCCTTGACAAATTGGATGCTAAAACTTAAAGGTACAAAAAAATGTTTTGGGATGTTGGATCCATCACATAATACTTGAGCATGCTGAATATATATATATATATATAAATAAATGTTTAAGGATTCTAAAGGAATTTGAAACCATTATAGCTATGCTACATAAAATTGATGCTGACTGTAAGTTGCCCTTCTTATATTATTTTCAAGTACTTTTTAGTCAATAAATTCTGTAAAGAGAGAAATTTCAGCAATTTTGTTTAAAAAAAAGGTCTACCCCCCCCCCTCCCAAAATCTGATATTGAAAAAAAATACATTAAAAAAAAGAGCATGCACCAGTTCCTCATTTTTGGGGATTAGTTTTTATGGCTAAGATAAAAATCAGTAGAAATAGGCATGAGTGAGTGAAGAGAAATATCTACGTACTCAGATTGCCATATCGTTGACACCCTCTCCAACGAAATATGAGGATTTTTCATTACTTAAGCATAAACTGAGTGTAAGGTTAGAAAGAAGCATAGGATTGCTTTCTTAATCCTCTTAATACGACGAATAAAATACCACTACATTGGTAATACTGAGTGATGAAAAATTCTAAGATTTACCGTGCTTGCTTGTATAGCAATCATTAGTTATTGATGATTATATTAACTGTATATTGAATGGAGGTGTTGAGGACCTGTTCCTTTTTTTTAAGCAAAGGAAGACAGTGATAATGGGTATTTAATGGGGCGCTAATCAATGACTAAGTCAGGCATCAAGTGAAGGGAATGTGGAGCAATGATGGCATTGAGTATGATGTATAAACTTGTTGGGTGAAAAGTGCAATCACTTACGCCCCCACCACATTCAATATTCTTGCCCGTGGTCCAAAATGGCAGGCTGCCAGGCTCCACCGCTCAACGTAAATTCCGATTCAAATCATTTCCATCGCCGCATTATCCTTTGGGTTTAAGAGATGTATTATGTAATTGCGCATCGTTTTGTCCTGTTATGAGGAAGCCTAAGCCATGCGTAAATGAATAGCAGTGATTACCTCACCTTGCTTTATCCTTTTTCATGACTATTTAACAGGCTCAAATTAGTCACGGAAGGTTTGACCTATCACAACATGATAAACTAATATTTAAATAATTGTTAAAAAATGCATTCCCATTCAATACCAGACGATATTTTAGATATGGTTGTTTCAATTAAGATGACACATTTACTTCATAAAAAAAAAGTTTGCTTCGAATATTTTCAAAACCATATGGATGTTGCTGTCCCAAAGACATTATTTTAATTTTATATTTATTTTCAATTGAATCTTTTAAATTTCCTTTGGTCGGCCACAAAAAAAAAACTATGAAGCAAATTAAATGCTAAGGTATAGGTAATTTAAAAAATAGTTTGTTTGAAATGGTGTTGAAAAAACACATTCAAGCAAATCAAGACAAATCTCTCTTATATACTTACCTCAACAATAATAAATTACGTTAGAAAAATAGCTTTGACGGATTAATTAAAACAAGCATGCATTCCCTCAATCTCAAATGTTGGGGGGAGAGATGCTTGAGAGTATGAGAAATGGTGTCACAAGTGCCTTGCACATCCCAACGGCGTCGATCAATGATTGCATATAAATTAATAGGGCTCCAATTTGTATTAACGTTGGGGCCATTACATTCACAATAGTCGAGATAAAACTCATTTCATATATTTATCTTATTGATTGTAAATTACGAAAAATCAGCTTATGTCGCTAATTCCAAATAGTAAGGATAATGAATCATTGGACGCTGATAATGACCAAACAAATGATTGAATGCGGTTGTAAACTGTAATAGTTTTTCTTGGGGCCGGGGGGTGTTTGGCTAATTATGCTGTACATCAAATATCAGAATAAGAATAGCTAAAGGCGTCTTTTTTGTTTGGGTTTTGTAAACCTCTGTCCTTCCAATTCCTAACACACAACAGCCAAATAATGGCATAGAGCAGGGGGTGGTCTGTCTTTTTACTTATGAACACGTGATTTACTTTAAACAAACAAATAGATATATTGAATGATGAGCTTGATCTCTAACCAGAACTGCACCCATTACATGGAATTTGAGGTTAAAAGTTATGCCATAAACACCAGGGTGAGCCGTGCAACAAGATAGGTCCTGCAACAGGTTCATGGGTTGTTAGCTTTGCAATGATTTAGATTTTAAGAATACTCATGTTCGTTCAAATTCAACAAAGGCACTCAATCTCATTTCAAAGAGAGAGGAAGCGATTCGATAAACACTCTTGATTTTGGAAATTAAAACTTTGTTGCATGCTTAATGAGAGGTGGGACTGTAACATGTTACAGAGGAGTTTGACAGATAATGCTTGCTGAGTGGAACCTCGTTAGTTGATTCTTAAAAATGTGCCCTCTAGTTGGAATAAGGCTTTTTTCCCGTGATAGTTCCTCCATGGAGGACAGATAGCAATTGACACCTGTTCTTGTTTATTCTTCAAAATGTAGCTTGTTAGGTCAAGAGTTTCTAGCTCATATGGTTTGAGTGTGTTACACCTCAAGTAGTTGAACACCGGGAATGCAGGGTCTCAAGCCCATAATAAATGAGATCCACAATGAAGCCCAACACTAAAACAAAGACCAACAAAGTTATTCACTCATTCCAGAACCTTCAACGGTTACAATACGTGTCATCATAGTATAGGATGTAGTCCTCTATAAATAGTATCTGCACTGTACACAAAAGCATGTATCAATGAATATAATATTTCCTCTGCATTATGATTGTCTTCTGCAAAGTTGCTCTGCGCCATTTACCTTTATGTCTTATCGTGGTATCAGAGCACTAGTGCTCTCACCACAATGCTAGGCTCGCCTTCACCAAACGCATCCTCGACCACCACACCTTCCGCCACCCCATCGCCCTCCTCTGTTTCTCTCCACCATACACCGCCATCTACACTCCCTCATTATATTACCACCAAACTCTCTCAAGATAATTACCTCATCTGGAAAGCCCAAGTCCTTCCTTATTTGTATGGCCAGCAACTGTTTGGTTACATTGATGGCTCCATTCCCCAACCCCCACCTAAGCTTGACACTGGCTTGCCAAATAAAGACTACCTTTCATGGTTCCAGTAAGACCAACTCGTCCTCTCCATACTCATTGCCTACTTATCCGAAAAAATCATTCCCCAATTCATACGCCATAGATCTTCCCGTAGCATGTGGTTGGCACTCGAAACATCCTTCTCTCAGCAAACTCAGGCCAAATTAGTTTTTCTCCATCAACAACTTACCACACTTAAGAAAGGAGGCGAATCAATCCAGGAATATCACAAACGGGCAACTGTTCTTGCAGATTCCTTAGCGGCAGCAGGGAAACCAGTCTCGGACGAAGATTTTATTACTTACTTGCTATCTGGTCTAGGATCTGATTTTGACATCATAGTAACTGTTCTCTCCACACAACGGAATTTTCTATCTATTGAAGCAATTCTCAGTCATCTATTAACTTTTGAGCAACGACTGTCTGTTCAAAACTCCATTACCTTGCCAATGGACATCACTGTCAATGCTGTTAATCTTAGGCGACCACCATTTCGTGGACGAGGAGGTCGCAGTGGTCAAGCAGGACGTGGCCTGAGTTTTCACGGGCGACATTTGTCTCACAACCCACGACCTGTATACTCTAGTCGAGGTGCAGGCCGTTCCTATCGCGGGGGAGGACGTGGCTCTTACTCTCCATCCTCTGAACGATACTCCACCTTCCAACCTGATAATGACACTCCATGTCAATTATGTTTACGATTTGGTCACACAGCTCGTACATGTTATCAACGGCCCAATCATGCTATTCAAGCACCTCCTCCACCGTCACTATCTGCTCACTACTCTGAGTACTTATCAATGGATGACTCGCTGTGGTACCCCGACACTGGTGCTACTCACCACATGACCAACGACTTTTCCAGACTCAATCTCACAGCTGACCCCTATCTTGGGGACGACATAGTGAAAGTTAGCAATGGTGCCCCCATGTCTATAGCTCATCAGGGGACTGGTTCTCTTTCCACCTCTTCTGGCAATTTCTCTCTCACAAACCTTTTACATGTTCCCGAAGTTACAAAAAATTTACTCTCAGTTAATCAATTTTGCATTGACAATAATGTATTCTTTGAATTTCACTCTAATTTTTTCTGTGTAAAGGACGCTCATACAAAGAAGCTTCTTCTTCGGGGTCCAAGCCTTAGTCACCTCTATCCGGTCTCCATCCCTCAAGCCCACTTATCAGTTCACTCGTCCTTCACAAAATGGCACCAACGTCTTGGTCACCCTGCTTCTAGGATCACTCATCAAGTCCTTCGTCAAAGCTCTATTCCAATCACCCAAGCTCAGTCTCCTCATCCATGTCACGCATGTCGCTCCAGCAAAAGTCATCGCCTCCCATCACCATTGTCTCCTCATCGTTCTACATCTCCTTTCCAACTAGTATTTTGTGATGTATGGGGCCCTTCCCCCACTATGTCTGTAACTGGGTTTCGTTATTATGTCTCATTTGTCGATGATTTCTCCAGATTTATCTGGTTTTACCCACTTAAATCCAAAAGTGATGTGAGCTCTGTGTTTCGTCTTTTCAAATCACATGTAGAGACATTTTTTGATTCCACAATACGTGCTTTTCAATCAGATTGGGGAGGGGAATTCCGTTCTCTTCATAATGATTTGCTCAAATTTGGCATTCAACACCGCATAACATGTCCACACACATATACACAGAACGGTGTTGTTGAACGACGTCATCGCAGTATTGTAGAAACAGGACTAGCTCTCTTACATAATGCCTCAGCTCCACAGGCTTACTGGTCCTTTGCATTCTCTACCGCTTCCTATCTTCTAAATCGATTACCCAGTCCCTCACTAAAAGGAAAGAGCCCCTTTGAACTACTATTTCATACTAAACCTGACTACAAATTTTTGAGAGTTTTTGGTTCAGGATGTTGGCCCAATTTACGGCCCTATGCTCCACATAAGTTGGCCCCTAGGTCACAACTTTGCGTCTTCCTTGGCTACTCCCCACATCATCTCGGCTATATCTGTCTCCATCAGTCCACAGGACGTCTTTACATATCTCGGGACGTCATCTTTGATGAAGAACTATTCCCGTTTGCAAGCCCACAACCCAAATCACACCCTCCAGTCCAACTCTCCAATTTACCCACAATTTACCCTAGGCCCATATCTCACCCCACCCCATCCAACACTTGGCCAAGGCCCATAACACACTCTAGCCCATTAGCCACCACTACATCTCCACCTAACTCTCACGCCATCTCCTCCCATACCTTATCACCACCCACTCACTCTACCCCCTCTTTACTCACTCCACTTACGTCATCACCTACCACCTCACCTACGCCTAACCCACCACCTAATCCACCTCCTACTTTGAACACACACCACATGGTTACTCGGTCAAAGGCCAATATTTTCAAACCAAAATCTCTCTCTCCAGATTTCGTTGCCTCTTATCCTCCTCAAGCCTATCATACATCTGCACCTGCTCTTACTGTCCCCACCTCTGTCTCTCAAGCTTTACGTGATCCTGGATGGAACCGAGCGCTTCATGAAGAGTTTCAAGCCTTACTCACCAATGGCACCTGGGATCTAGTGCCCTTCACACCACATATGAATGTCATTGGGTGCAAATGGATATTCCGTCCTAAGTTTCATGCTGATGGGTCTCTTGAACGATTGAAGGCAAGATTAGTTGCAAAGGGCTTTCACCAACAACCTGGATTGGACTTCACTGACACCTTCTCCCCTGTTGTCAAGCCTACAACAATTCGCCTCATACTCTCCATTGCACTGTCCAAACAATGGACCATCAACCAACTTGACATCCAGAATGCATTTCTTCATGGCTATTTGAAAGAAGATGTATATATGCAACAACCACCAGGCTTTGTTCATCCAGATTTCCCTCATCACGTCTGCAAACTCCGTCGTTCCATTTACGGTCTCAAACATGCTCCTCGTGCTTGGTTTGCTCGCCTCAGCTCACGTCTCTGTGAACTTGGGTTTATGGCATCACGATCTGACTCCTCTCTATTTATTTGCCATAACTCCAAAATAACTATATATGTTCTTATTTATGTCGATGATATTATTGTTACTGGATCTTCCCCTGCAGCTATTCAACATCTCATTGACGCTCTGAGTCAATCCTTCCCTATCAAAAACCTTGGTCCCCTCCATTATTTTCTAGGAATAGAGGTTCTTCCCTCTTCCTCAGGCCTCATTTTGTCTCAGCATAAATATATCCTAGACATCCTTCACAAAGCTAACCTGACCAAAGCCAGACCAGTCTCAACCCCTATCTCCTCTACATCATCGTTGTCTGCCTCTGTGGGACTTGACTTCCCAAACCCCTATCTCTACAGAAGCATTGTTGGGAGTCTTCAGTATCTCAGTTTTACTAGACCAGACATCACCTTTGCTGTCAACCGTGTCTGCCAATATATGCATCACCCAAAGGTCCATCATTGGACTGCTGTCAAACGCATCCTTCGGTATCTTCGTGGCACCATGACTCATTCTCTCCATTTACAACCGTCTCAATTTGTGACCCTCTCTGCATTTTCTGATGCTGACTGGGGTGGTTGTCTAGATGACGCACGATCCACCGGTGCCTTCGCTGTTTATTTTGGTCCCAACTTAATTACTTGGAGCTCAAAGAAACAACCCACAGTGGCCAAATCAAGCACTGAAGCAGAATATAAAGCCTTAGCCACGGCAGCTAGTGAAGTCATCTGGGTTCAGAATTTGCTCTATGAACTTCACATCTTTCTCCCATAAGCCCCATTCTTCTATTGTGATAATCTTGGTGCTACTTACCTTGCGGCTAATCCAGTCTTCCACTCTCGAGCAAAGCACATTGCTCTAGACTATCATTTTATTCGTGAACGATTGACAGCAGGTCTTCTCAACATCCTCCACATCTCTTCCCGTGACCAGATAGCTGATATTCTCACTAAACCTCTTCCTGCTGCGCGGTTTGCCACACTTCGATCAAACCTCACTGTGTACCCAACACAGCTCAGTTTGCGGGGGAGTATTGAAGCCCATAATAAATGAGATCCACAATGAAGCCCAACACTAAAACAAAGACCAACAAAGTTATTCACTCATTCCAGAACCTTCAACGGTTACAATACGTGTCATCATAGTATAGGATGTAGTCCTCTATAAATAGTATCTGCACTGTACACAAAAGTATGTATCAATGAATATAATATTTCCTCTGCATTATGATTGTCTTCTGCAAAGTTGCTCTGCGCCATTTACCTTTATGTCTTATCAGAGTGTGTTACACCTCAAGTAGTTGAACATCGGGAATGCAGGGTCTCAAGATTAAACTTTTTTAAAAAAAGCTGCAGCTTGCTACTTTTATTTTCATTGAGAGTAATTCTGTTTTAAATGTTGTTGGATATTAGATACGAGCAACCCAACTGAGTGCTTTCTTTGGATGCATGCATCGTGTAAAAGGAGTTTGGATCCCACGTTTAGGACGGGCTAGATTCAGGCCTTAGGTTACGCTGAGGTAAAGGGTAATCCGCTTGACTTGGGCTCATGCACACATTGTATTTTTGTTTTTATGTTTTGTCTCTTTACTAAATATTAATTGATTACTGATCTTTTGTCTTAAGACCTATAAATTATGCCCAAACAATTATTAATAAATTACCAAATATTATAAATATTATTCTAATCAACACCATGTATCAACAAAAATAATTTATAATAAATTGTGATAGTTTTTCAGAAAAATAATAAAAAGTATTTTAAGAAAAGAATACAATAATTTATATAGGTTTGCGATTACCCAATTGCTTTACGAGCAATTGATAATTGTTAAATAAAAAAATTGTTGTAAGTATTCCTTCTATTAAAAAACGCGGGGAAAAAAGTAGAAAATCCCCCCGCCCCCGGGAACATTCTACCAGCTTCCTTTTGCAGTTTTCCCCTTCCCCAAGTTTTCAGACTCAGAAGCCGAATGTGATACTCGCAGGAATCTGGATCGGTATACTATCCCTCGGCCTCCTCTCGCCGTCGATGGCAACCCGGAGAAATTTAAGACTAACCAAACCCGCTTTTGCCGCCATAAGCGTGTCCAGGACCTCTCACAAAGCTCCCTATCATTATCGCTCCGCACTCGGTCCCCGTGAACGCGCGTTATCTGGCCTCCCTTCTACGTCAGCAAAGTCAAATACCCAGGACTTCTTGTCTCAGGCTCGGATCATCACTAGAGTTGCACAGAGTAATGCAGCCTCCGCCCAGTTTCTATCTCACTCTTTCACTCGCCAGTTCCACTCTTCTAATCCCTTATACCGCTCTGCTGCCGCCACTCAGGTTTCTATATCTATTCATTTAGTTTATGTTAAACTTTAATTATCCGTAAATTCAATAAATTCGATCATTCTTTGCATTGGTTTCATATTTTACGGCGGGGTGATTTATTCGGTTGAAGAATGAGGAAACTCGGCACAAGTTCTCTTGCTCTTGTTTTTCTACCAGTTATCAGCCGAAAGTACTTTCATCATGAAACCAATATTCTGTCAATTAGCACACACTAGAGAATGCAAGCCAAACGATACTTTGTTGTTTGTTAATTACTTTAATTTCTGAAGGATAGCTCATGAAATCTAGCTAAACTTTTTTAACTAATAAACATGTTCATGAATTGTTTAAAAAACAATGTTAATATCTGTGCTTCATTTTTTGAAGCCTGAACAAATCCAACAAAGAGAATGAATGTGATTTTGCACATTCTGCAAGTTATGTTCTCTCTATCTATTGTTCAGATTACCCCAGGAGATTTCACAGAGCTGGCATGGGAGGGTATTGTTGGTGCTATCGATGCAGCAAGAGCTACCAAACAACAAGTTGTGGAGTCTGAGCATTTAATGAAAGCCTTATTGGAGCAAAAAGATGGTTTAGCCCGACGGATATTTACCAAGGCCGAACTGGACAACACATCAGTTTTACAGGCTACAGACGACTTCATATCTCTGCAACCGAGGGTATGTTTCTGGTGATGGATATTTGCAGCTATTGCAGAAACCTCTGCTTCTTAATTTTGAATTTCATTTGACAGGTAACAGGTGACACAAGTGGACCTGTGATGGGTTCACACCTTGTTTCTCTCTTGGACAGCGCACGCAAGCACAAGAAAGACATGGGGGATGAATATATTTCTGTTGAGCATTTTTTGTTGGCATTTCTATCGGATAAGAGGTTTGGGCAACAGTTATTCAAGAACCTTAACGTTAGTGAGAAAATTTTGAAAGATGCTATCCAGGCTGTTCGTGGAAGTCAAAGAGTGACTGACCAAAGTAGGATATGTTCTGTTAATTGAAAATAATTGTTTGTTATGACACTAAGTCCCATCCTAATTTAGCTGGTATAAGAACAGGAACTTGTGACTGAAAAAATAGTTCAAGTGTTGTGATAACACATGCTTTCAAATAGTTATACTTGAAATGGGACAAATGACCATGTAGCAATTAAAAAATTGGTAGTACGATGGATATGTAAATTCTAATTTTTATTGGTTCACATATGTTTGTGGAGTATTTTTATTATTTACATCCCTGATTCTTAGAAACTTACCAATTTATGAAAAAAAATCATAAGTCTCCTAATTTTACTAAAGTTTTGTTCTTGTTTTTTCTTTCATTTGTTGAGACTTTTTATTTTTAAATTACTTTTTGACATTTGACTACAATCTTATTGCCTTTCAATGCTTATATTTTCATCTTCCTTTTGTTTGTCTATCTTTTGTTTTGCTTGTCTGAAGCATCCTCTTTATTTCTGGTTGCCAACTTTATGCAGATCCTGAGGGAAAATATGAGGCACTAGACAAATATGGAAATGACTTGACTGAACTTGCTAGGCGTGGCAAACTTGATCCAGTCATAGGACGAGATGATGAAATACGGCGTTGTATACAGATATTGTCAAGAAGAACAAAAAATAACCCTGTAATTATTGGCGAACCTGGTGTTGGGAAAACTGCAATTGCTGAAGGGTTTGTCTAATCTACTTTTATTTAGGCCATATGTGTTCACCACAAAATACATGCTTGTTTGTTATCAGTTCTTCTGTTGTATAAATTAGGTCTATTAACCTTTGTGTGTTGATTTTGAGTTCCATTGTAAGCGGTCATTTTCTTTTTGTTGAAATGAAGTCGTTAGTTATATATGAGTACTTTATATTTCTATTTTGTATATGTCTTATATTCTTTAAGTACAACTCTGGCTTTTTTTAAAAAAATATTTCCAAGCATTGAAGTGTGCCTGGTGAATTAAGGATGGTCTAGTAACATGAAGCTCATTCACTCTGAAAATGAATTTAGAATAATTTTGGATGTATAATTGTTCCTGAAAACAGCTCTTTCACATTCAATGTGTCTCATTTGTTTAGAGAATTTTCCATTGGAAGCTAAGTCAAGCTTCTGGAACAAGGCATAAGTGCTTTGAAATTTTTGATCTAGCCATTATATTGTAATCTTGCTTTATGTTAATGAGCTTGCCATGGGAATGTATCTATTGTCGCATGTCCGCATCCATGATGTATTTATAAAATAGGTCTAGGGAGTGAAGCTGCTTTGAAAAATTTGCTCCGGAAACTGTTTAGCATGTGGTGCAATTCAAATATCTATAATTGATTAGAATATAAGTTGTTTTACAGCTTAACGCTATTCTGAATTTTTTGGTTTAATGTGTAATTGTTGGTTTTGTGATTTTCAATGAATTAGTTGCATACTGAATTCCTACATTTTATTTGGAATAAAACTTTTGCATTTCCTTACAGATTAGCTCAAAGGATAGTGCGTGGAGATGTTCCTGAACCATTGTTGAACCGAAAGGTTGAACTTTGTTTTCTTCCCCTGGTTATTGAGTGATAATGGGATTCTGGCTGAAAAGAAGATAATGGAATTGGTCTTGCAAAATGGATTGCTTTACAAGATGTTCATTCTCCATTTAGGCCTTGCTTATTAAATCATGCCTAGCAGCTGCTTTAGCTGTAAAACCTTCTCGTAGCTTCATATTCTTCACACTGATATATATAT
>QFDD01008688.1:0-11085 GCA_006871305.1 Vachellia collinsii | reverse complement strand
CAAGTGGTGTGAAATGACCATGGCATCTCGTGAAGCGTACGTCATCAATTCTTCCATCTTCTCTCTCCACTTCCCTCCCACTTCCCTCTTCCAAAACCATGGTTTTGGACTCCAAAACCATGGTTTTGGAAATAACCTTGGTTTTGTTTTTTTTTCACATGTTTGGTAATTGCTGCTGCAAACCATGGTTTGTCTGGCCAAAATCAATTCTACTTCTCTGCCAAACAAGTTCAAAGACTGCATGCATCTGTTCCTCCTCGTACCCACTTGGTTTTGAAGCGTTATTCACAATGCCTTCTAAACAGGCTCATAGATCTATAGACTTATAATATAGCCCCATATTTGTTTTTTTATTTGTTTCTTGAAATGTTTTAGCTAGTACTTACAACGCTTTAGAAAAATAACTCCCGAAAAACGTATCGTTGACTTGTATGACTCCAAATTAAAAAAACAACTAAAGGGGAAAAAGCTTTATAACTACGGGTTGGGGGCTTTGATATGCCTCTCTAATGCGCCAACCTACCAAATATTCTGTGTATCATTAAATCTACATAAAATTAGTGGCACTTTGATATTTTATGAAGATGCAATGATAACATTTTCAAATGTTTTTTTAATGATTTTTCTAAACAAAATGCATCAAAATTATGCAGTTTTAATTTTTAAAAAATATAAAAAAAAAAATTAAAATTGCATCATTCCTTGTTAATAAGATATCAAAATGTTGTTAATTTTATATAAAATCTAATTGTTAAAAGAAAAGATAAAAGATATTTGGAAAGTTGACCTATTATAAAGGGCAGTAGAGAGACGCAGATTAAACCATCAAACACAATATGAATCAATATATCTTCGGCACCTTTTTATTTTTATTTTGTTGTTAAGCATATTTATCATCCTGCTAAATGCAATTCTACCTAAGATATTATCAAACATTAAATATGGATAATTTTTTAATAGAAATTCAAACATTTATTTACCACGTTGTTGTGAGAAACTATTCATTTCTGTTTGACTTATCCTATTACAAATTTTAGGCATCCCTGATGAACTAAAGATGCAATGTATAGCAATGCAGAGGACTTATGTTTATGAAAAATAAACCTTGCTATGAATAGTAAAGCTGAGGAGATTTGTAGAGGATGCTGAAAATAATGGTCTTGACTTGAGGCCGTGAAGGGAAATCATCACCACTCTCAGTCTCTTTATTATTCGAGTTTTGTCTTCATCGTCGTATAAAATGTAGAATCAAGACCCCACCCACCACCCAGCAATTGTTGCTGTTAATTCTTTTTTTCCCTTCTTCCAAGACTTTCCACGAAGCTCATATTCTGTTACGTACAATATATTTTTCACAGGTGAAAAAATACCTGTAAACTTTTTAAATGGGAGCAAAAGTGATATGGTTATTAAATGTAACCTTACACCGTACCGTTAAATAAGTGCTTTAAAAATACCACGGCCCATCACAAAAAGTAACAGAGTTATGTTATATTTAACGGTTTTAGTATATTTACACACATTTTCAATATTTATAAGTATTTTTGCACCTCCAGAAAGTATACGGTATTAAACGTATTTAGTTAATTAAGACCTCACCACCCACCGATTGTTGCTGTTAATTTATGTGGCTTCTTCCAAAACTTTCCACTAAGCTCAATCCTGTTCCGTACAATAATTTGTGAAATTCCACGAACATCAAAATTATTGAGAGAAATATGTGTGTGTACGTGTCTTTATAAAAAAATTGACTTTCAACAGTAACTTTTTTAAAAGACCTTCACTGGTGCCAAGTCGCTGCCAAAAAGTCTCCTTTGTAGTGATTTTCACAGAAAGTATTAATGGCGATAAAAAAAGTCACCACTAAAGGTCACCTTTGGTAGCCACAAAAAAGTTTTGATGCAACCAAAGGTATCACAATTATTAAAAATAATTATTTCGGAGACTGCCATATCATCACCATCTGACCAGAGCCACGTCATTGATGACTGCCACATCACAATAAGTCCCGTCACACCATGTGTCACCACATATGTGCCACCTCACCTACGTCACATCTCGCCCCCTCGCCTTGCCACATGTCGCCAGCTAATAAATTTGAAAGTTTTCCTTCTACAAGAATCAAACCTCCAACCCCTTGAGCGCACTCGTAAGCTTTTGCCAGATCAGTTGCAATATTTTGCATACTTTAAATGCATATTTATATATATATATATATAATATTCTGCTTCATAATAAATTATAGATATTTATACACACACACATTTATATACATTTACATTTTATTTTATATATAATATTTTATTGATTGGACAATAATTTTTAGGGAGAATTGGGGAAAGTCCCCCATGGGGGAATTAATTGTATAATGGGATCTTCCACACATATGTAACTTAACTTCTACAATACACAACTAAGCTTCTATATATGCAATTGAGCTTCCACATGTGTAACCAAATAGATCCCATTCTCTAATTAATTCCCCAATGGAGGATTTTTCCCCAATTTTCCCTAGTTTGTATATATTTATATGATAATTAATTTTATAAATTTTATTTTTTAAAAAATATTATTTTTTAGGTTAAAGATATTATTTTTAATATAAAAATTTTTACAAATAAAAAATACTAATTTTTTTTACCTTCAGTGGCAACAAGTCTGATCTTCAATGGTGATAGAAAAAGTCGCTGTTGAAAGGCTTATCTTTAGAGGCGGCTAAAAAAAATCATCACTGAATGTGACACCTTTAGGGGTGACAAAAAAAGGCGCCTAAAAAGTATGACTTTCAATTGCTGTTGAAAGGCTAGACTTTTAGTTGTCGCCATTAAAAATTATCGTTGAAAGTCATTTTTTTTTAGTTATAAGACACTTACTTGTATCATTGATGGTCTATATTTGGGGTATAGCAATTACGTGCAATATGGTTCTTAGACTCGCTTGTTCATTAAAATCTTCCATTCAGATTCTTTGAATTTTCCAAAAGACAATAAAAGGAACGTATATGTATGTTTTGCGTGTTATACTTAAGGGAAGACCCCATTAAGTATTAATCACATTATAAGATTAGCTTTAATGTTGTATGCTTTTTATGGGCATGTATCCTGGGTTTTCAGATTAATTGGCTTGAATGCTGGATATTATTGCATCTTAGCTACTGTTGCTGAGAGAATATTATAAGGTCAAAAGAGTCATTTAACCTAATTCGGTGGATGATATTGCATCACTTGTTAGTTTATGATAGCTATTTATATATTTCATTCATATATTTGAATAAAAATGAAATATGTAATATATTTTAGTACTGTATACTTTTAACTTTAATTTTCTTAAAAATCATTAACTAAAATGATGAGGATAATACTTTGCAATTTGTATCCACACTATCTGACTAATAACAGAGCACAAGTGTGCTTCTCCATAATAAGCGCTCCAACTAGACTCTACAAGTGTTTCTCAACCACGTCACCATGTCTTTTCACTTACTGCTTTTCTTCACTCTCTTGTTTCAATCTGCTTGCAACTCTGCTTCGTCTTCGCTGGGCAACGAAACCGATCGTTTGTCTTTAATCAAATTCAAAGAATCAATATCCAATGATCCAAGTGGGATCATGGACTCTTGGAATTCATCTACACACTTCTGCAACTGGCATGGAATCTCTTGTGGCCACAAGCATCAAAGAGTTATACAGTTATATCTGAGAGGATATCAATTATCTGGTACGATATCACCTTTCATTGGTAATCTCTCCTTCCTAAGACTCATCGTTCTTGACAACAATAATTTTCACGGCAAAATCCCACAAGAGTTGGGTCATTTGTTCCGACTACAGAAGCTTCTTATCCAGAATAATACAATGACAGGAGCATTTCCAATCAACACCACAAGATGCTCTAACCTCAAGATCTTGGCACTTGGAGGGAATAATCTCAATGGAAAAATACCAATGGAGATCGGCTCTCTCCATAAGCTTCAAGGTTTGGGCCTAAATGTTAACAATCTCAAAGGACAAATCCCAACTTCCTTGTGGAATCTTTCTTCTCTCAGTATTATTTATTTGAATTATAATAACTTGGAGGGGAGCATACCCGAAGAAATAGGCCGGTTGAAAAATTTGACAATATTTGAAGTAGCCAGCAACAAGCTTTCAGGTGCAATTCCTTCTACTCTTTACAATTTGTCAGCTCTCACTATCATTGTACTTGCAAGAAATCAATTGAATGGCTCTCTCCCAACTAGTATGTTCTCCAAACTCCCAAATCTCCAACTCCTGCATTTTTCAGGAAATCAATTCTCAGGTCATATCCCAATATCCATTGCAAATGCGACTAGGCTTGCACAAATCTCTATAGTAGAAAATAACTTGGCAGGGCAAATTCCAAATCTTGGAAAGTTGCATGACCTCTCAGTTCTAGAAATCGGTGGAAACAATATTGGAAGTAATTCCTCAAAAGACTGGCAGTTTCTAAATTCTTTGAGTAACTGCACGAAGTTGAGATTGCTATCCTTGGACTACAATAACTATGGGGGCCATTTACCAAATACCATAGGCAATTTGTCCACCCAGCTCGAAATTCTTTCACTAGGAAAAAATCAAATACATGGTAGAATTCCTGTGACATTAGGAAATCTCATCAGCTTGATGATGTTACATATAGAGATGAATTATTTCACTGACATTGTCCCAATTAGTTTTGGGAACTTTCAAAACATGCAAGACTTGTCTTTGAGCGGAAATAAACTTACTGGAGAAATAATAAATTTCATGGGCAATCTCACTCATTTATTTCACCTAGATTTGTCTCACAACATGTTTGAAGGAAAAGTTCCTCCAAGTATTGGAAATTGCCGAAGTTTACAATATCTTGATATGTCACAAAACAATTTTTGTGGTGTCGTACCGGTCCAATTAATTACTCTTTCATCTCTATCAATTTTATTGAACTTGTCACATAACTCTTTTGACGGTTACATCCCTGATGAGGTTGGAGATTTGAAAAATATTGGTATTTTGGATGTCTCTCATAATCATTTATTTGGAAGCATTCCTCAAACCATTGGAGATTGCCAAAGCTTAGAGTATCTCTTTTTGCAAGGGAATTTCCTTCAAGAATCCATCCCCTCATCTTTGGCTTCATTGAAAAGTCTAAGATATCTAGACTTGTCACAAAATAACTTGTCTGGATCAATTCCAAAAGGCCTGCAAGATATTGCTGTTTTGGAGTACCTAAATGTTTCTTTCAACATGCTTGAAGGGGAGGTACCAAGCAAAGGTGTCTTTGGGAATGCAAGTGCAATATCACTTACAAGGAATAATAGGCTTTGTGGAGGCATACCAAAGTTGGAGTTGCAACCCTGCCCTATCAAATCTACTGGACAAAGAAAACATCAAAATTTGAAGTTGATCATACCAATATGTTGTGTGATTGTTTTTCTTCTGCTGGCAACTATTGTTCTTGCTATTTATCATGGGAGGCAAAGAAGAAAGAAGTCTTCTTCAGGCTCACCAACAATTGACATGATTCCCATAGTATCGTATCAAAGTTTGCATAATGCTACAGACGGATTTTCTGCCAATAACTTGATAGGATCGGGGAGTTTTAGCTTTGTATATAAGGGAACTTTTGATTATCAAGATGTTGCCATAAAGGTCATCAACCTTCAAGTAAGGGGAGCCCACAAGAGTTTTGTTGCGGAATGTAATGCACTGAGAAATGCAAAGCATCGTAATCTGGTAAAAATTATAACATGTTGCTCTAGCACAGATTACAAGGGTCATGAATTTAAGGCTCTAGTTTATGAGTATATGGTGAATGGAAACTTGGAAAATTGGTTGCATCCTGGCATAGAAAATTCAGATCGTCCAAAAATATTGCTACTTGATCAAATAATAAATATCCTTTTCGATATGGTCTCTGCTTTAAACTATCTTCACTATGAATGTGGTCAACCTCTTATTCATTGTGATTTGAAGCCAAGCAATGTCCTTCTTGATGGTGATATGGTTGCTCATTTGGGTGATTTTGGATTGGCAAGAATACTCTCAACCGCTGAAGTCGTCTCTAATAAACAAAGCAGTACAATTCGTATTAAGGGTACTGTTGGCTATGTTCCTCCAGGTATCATTTGATGTTTTTTTTTACCTCAAGGCCCGTCTAATTCATTATGTTTTTTAACTTAATTTTTTTATTCTCCCAATGACCATTCATATAATTAAGAGAATCAATGTGCTTACATATATTTCAGAATATGGAATGGGCTTTGGCATATCAATACAAGGTGACATGTATAGTTTTGGCATTCTTGTCTTAGAGATGCTAACTAAAAGAAGACCCACTGAAGATATTTTTAAAGATGGGCATAGTCTTCAAACATATGTGAAAATGGCATTTCCAAACAAGCTTTTGAAAGTTGTAAGCCCAACTATTTTTCCACGACAATTAGAGCATATGGTGGTAGCATCCGGAGACTTATCTGAGAACATGGTGCAAATCCATCCTAATGTTGAGAAATGCTTGCATTCTTTATCTAAGATCGGGCTTACATGTTCAATGGAATCACCTCTTGAAAGGATGAGTGCGATTGATGTCATGAGGGAGCTAAATTCTATTAAAAGTCTTTTCCCTTTATGGTAAGTACAACATCGTCCTAATACAATGCTAGCTCTTGGTTCGATTTGAGCTGTTTTGATTTACTTGTTATATTTTATCTTACATTTAGTTATCGCTGCATCTCATTTGATTATCGATTAAGGGATAAAAATGCCCATATACTATTCTCAAATGTACATCTGGCATCAAATACTTTCCTTAAGTCCCCCAAATACTATTCTCATTTAATTATTCCTTTATGATTTTATTATTGTTGCAGGTAAAGTACGGAATCGTGGCCGATCAATTTCCTTCATATATGTGTGCATGTTTTGTATTACTTAGCCTCCATGTGGTCATAATATGTGCTTTATTTTTGTTTTCTTGTTATTGTACGTGGTTGAGACTTGAGAGCAGAGCTTCCTTTTCATTTGTTTACATTTGTATGTATAGAAGTTTTAATATTGAAATAACGCAAAGCCATGGAAATTAATGTTGTATATCTGAAAAATGCCACATGATCAAATTTATTAAATCCAACTATGAAGTTTAAATTCAGTAATGAAAAATTTAAACTACACCTCAAAGTTCAGAATCAGTGAAATGAGCCACATCTCAACTGAATGATGTCCATGGTACATGAAAGCAAAAGAGATATATGGTATAAAGGAGTTAAATTGGCAACATATATGATTTGATGAGTCCCTTAGACGGATATTGCTTCGCCATCCCAGCACTCTTTTCTTGTTAATTAAAGTCCCTTGTATGAGGTCAACAGAAGTTGGTTCAATTGGTAAAGAATTGGTTCATAACTCATAAAGTTATGAGTTCAAATAATTTTAGTAAACACCCCTTGTCAATTGCAGAAGTCATGAGACAAACCAATTATGCGATGTTGTATAAACCTTGTGAGCCCCTAAACTTCCTTTAACAAAAAAAAAAAAGTCACTTGCATATCTGCATTCAATCCATACTTTATAGTTTCCAAACTAATTAAAAATGCATAGCCAAATGTTTTATAAATGTATTCTAAACTATAAGCTTATTTAATCTCAAAAGCTCAAGATTTATGTAGCAAAGTATAATTATCGATGAGATAAATATTTTTTTTTTAGAAAAGAACTATTGGCAATGCAATGGGAGTTGTATAACGCATCACAGATAGATGCAATTGACACGAATGGAACTTTCTAATAATAATTTTAGATATCTGGCGGAAATACCTCGGTAGTTTTATACGTCCATTTTCCTCGGTAAAACAGCGAGTAAAATACAACCTTTTGTTTTCCATATTTATCATGGAAATACGCAAGCATTTTAAGTAGATGTCTTGTAGATTTAGCTAGGAGGTGCATTTTTTTTTTCTTTTGCAGAAAAATAACACTACCTCCACTATTGCAAATGAAATATTATATTTTAGACGAGAGGTGGTACATTATTTAATTTATCTCCACAGATTAATTATAGTCCCAAATTTGGTATGTTCCATACATGTGATAGTAAAAAAGAGTAATTATGTATATATCATGCTAAAAATATTATTACCGTCGTTGCTGCCCACAAGGTATAGCCATGCGTTCTTGATTTATCTGGCTTCTTTGAACATTTGAGATGCTTAAGATATTTGTTAGAAAATTGGGCTAGTCCACCCTTGGTGGATTAGACCCAACCCATTATATTGGGTATAGAATGCAATAATCAATAATATGGGGTTAATGAAAGTAGAATTCCCCAAAACAATTACATAATACGTAAAGAAAGGGAGGGAACGGTTAAAAAGGGAGAAGTTGGAAGTGCAGTTTTATATTTTGAAATTTAAAAAGAAAAAACTGCCACTCTTTTAACTTAAAAGAGAAAGAATAGGCAGAGAGAAAAAAAAACGTTCTTCATTTTAGAGAAAAACTCCCTCAGTTCCTTCCTTTTCCCAAAAAATTCTTTCTCTCACTCTCTGTGTTACTGCTGTGAAAGATAATCGCATCCGTACTACGTGATCCGGTTGTGTGGGTACCGTGAATATCTCATCGCGTCTCAGGTATGTTCTAAATCCCTACAATATTAATTTGATCAAGTTGAGAAGAAGGGTCCTAATTAAATATCAGAGCTAAGACTTGAACTTAGCCTTAGGTCACATCAGCTAAATTTAAATGTTGTTTGACGACATTGGCAACATCCCTTTAATTTCCCGAGTGGAAATTGATGGGAAAAAAAAGAATGGAAATTTCACCTTACGTGGGTTCCATCAGTGAGACTCAAATTGGATATAGTTCGGGACCAAGCCTTGACAACAAGCGTGATAAATGGATCGTATTATAGTGTTTGTCCATCGTCACTTTTATGTGGGTTCCATTCACTAATGACTCACTATACTGAAATTGAGTGTCATTTGGGAGGAAAAACTGAGACTTTACCAGCATAATAGAAAAGGGATTTAATAATTATTTTTCTCTTGTAATGAAAAATAGTATTATTTGATAGTAATAACAATATTATGAAATATTATCGCAAGAGAAGATTTCAACAAACATAGTGACTTGTGTAAGACCACACCAGCCACCGATAATATTTTCTGTTAACATATTTGGCTTCTTTGAATTTGAAGTTTATATTGATGTTTATATTGCAATTTATAATTCTCACTCTGAGTTGCTTAGTCTATTATTTATCTGCTCTTCATTTGGTTTTGTCATCATCAAAAAGGGGGAGAATGTTGAAATAATGTTTTGATGATGACAATTATGTTTTTGAACTTATGATAAAATTTAATGTTTTAACAAATACTTTAAGTATTCTTCGAGTTTTAGTGAAAGTGTTGAGAATACTCGAGTTATAAGGGCCAATACTTGAGTTCCATTGTGTAAAAATGCTTTCAAAACTCAACACTTTCAAGAAAACTTAAGTTTTGGTGGAAGTGTTGTCAAAACTCGAGTGCTGAGAGTCAATACTCGAGTATCAAGTATTGAAACAAGTTTCAGAAATCCAAAACTCTCTGTAGAACTCAAGTTTTAACAAAAGTGTTGACACAACTCGAGTTTTGAGTAACAGAACTCGAGTCTCGAAGTGCCAAAACTATTTTAGAAAATCAAAACTTTCAATGGAACTCAAGTTTTAATAGAAGTGTTGCTGAAACTCGAGTTATGGGTTGCAGAACTCGAGTGTCGAGCTTTGGAGAGTCTTTGTACCAACCTCTTCACAAAACATGAAGTTTTAATGGAACTCAAGTTATGAGGAGCAGAACTCAAGTTTTGAAGGCAGAAAAATCTTTGAACTGTAAAACTTCTTTCAGAACTTGAAGTGTTGACAAAAGTTTTGATTCAATTTGAGTTTTAAGAGACAGAACTCGAGTTTCGAGGTATGAATTTGTCTTCAAACTAAAAACTTCCAATGAAACTCGAGTAGCAATTAAAGTTATGATTTCAAATAGTTAGAACTTGAAGTTTTAGAGTATGAAACTCGAGTATCGAAAAACTTGCAAAGATTTAACTTACAGAGACTTATGTAAACTCGAGTTTTATAATCTATAACTCTAGCATTAACAGAACTTTTATTAGAACTCAATGAACATGAGAGTATTGTGTCAACTGAACTTACAATCACTCGAGTCTCTTTATAATCACTCGAGTTATGAGAAAACTTTCAAGATTTATCTACAAAACTTGAGTATCAACAAAAGTGTTCTGAAACCTTCACAACTATTTCTTCAAACACTCAAGTTTTGTCATTTATCACTCAAGTTTGCTTTTACTGACACTGATTCAGAGTGTCAGAAGTTTTTCGTTATTCTCGAATCTTTCCTTCTTTATGCTACATTCATTTGAATCTCATCTGCTCTCATAAATGCTTATTTATTTTAATGATTAACAGAGTATGGAACGTCTAACTGCTTCACCGGAAAAGGATTCAACGGACATAATCACAGAGACAATCATACCTCATGTCAGAAGCATTTAATGCGAAAAGTTGAAAGACGAAGATGAGAGTAACGGAAACTTAAATGTTTCTAACGGATAATTAATACTTCCCAACTATAAAAGGAGAAGCATTCAAGTTCAGAAGATAGAGAACGCAACAACTGGAATACAAATTTATTGTTCTTCATCTACCTCCTCTATTTTCATTCTCTCAGTCATAAGTGCTTCAGTGTTCATCATTTAATTCTCTGAAAGGAGAATATTGTAACATCCTAAATTTTATTTTTTGTGCCTTAATTATAATTAAGAAAATAATTATTTGTGATAAAAGAATTCATTAGGTAAGTATAAATTGTTTTAAAAATAATAATAATAATAGTGAATAGTGAATAGTGAAAATAAAAATAATATTATATTATATTAATTAAAAGAAAAGAAGAAAGACGGAGGAAAAGAAAGAAAGAAAAAAAAAAAAAAATATAATAAATAAATAAAAAATAAATAAAATAATAATAAAAAATATTATTATATTATATTATAATAATATATAATATTATATTATATTAATATATTATATTATATTAAAAAG
>QFDD01008687.1:0-13753 GCA_006871305.1 Vachellia collinsii | reverse complement strand
CTCTCTCTCTCTCTCTCTCTCTCTCTCTCTCTCTCTCTGTGTTCCTATAATGGCTTTCTCAATATTTATGTGTTCTTGCTGTGTGTATTTTAACAAGTTTTCCGATCTAACTAAAATGACATTTTAAGTATGGTCTAAAATCCTGCAATAATATACTTATTAGAAAAAAAAATTTAAAGGAAAACATAATTTTTGGTAATAACTTTTTTATTGAAAAATTAAACAAATGCATACCTAAAAATGAGAGGAGCAAAAAATGGAAAAATAGACCTTTGAATGGAAACGAACTTTTTGAATCCAAAACTATGTTTGATAGGTAACTTAATAGGTAGCTTAAGTTTTTATCTTCCGATAAAATTCCATGCATCTTAAAAAAAAACGCTTAATTTCTTTAATATTCACTCATCTCATCATTAAAAAATAACGAGAAAACATATATCATTATATCATTAGCAAATAGAAAGGTTACAGATCTATGTGGAGCTTCATGTAACAAATAAAAACTCACTTGAGAATAATAAACATATCAAAGCACATATATTACAGCAGAACCATCTTTTATATGTTTATTATTAATATGTACATGTGGACGATTAATTAACATATATTTCATAAAATAATTAAAGATATCTGATGAAGATTAATTAACTAAAGCCCACTTGTGCCGATCAACTTGGTGAGTCCAAAGGTTATAGCCATGGCCAGCCACCCTCCAAATAAGACCCTTCCACCAGACCTTATAGTTGGAGCCTTCCCCAACACTGCTCCTAACCACCCAAACGCCACTAAGGCCACACTCACGGAGCCCACCACAACCCAAACCCGAACCTTATAGTCTCTGATGAATGACGCCGCCAGTAACGGCACCATCGCACCGACCGAGAAGGCCAGCGCAGACGCTGCTCCAGCTTGTAAAGGGTTCGGCAAACTCTGCTTCTCTTCATCATCTTCTTCATTGACTTGATCATCATCTTCTTTTTCTTCACAGCAACTTTTTCTTTCTTTTTCTCTCTTCATCTGAGCCACCTCTATGTCTAACTGTGAATACACAGACACAAACTCGCCGATAGCCATGCTACATGCTCCGGCAACTAACCCGGCAAACCCAGAGAGGATCATGGCCTTGATGTCTTGCCTCACTGCTCCAACCCCCATCATTAGAGATGCTGTGGAGACCAAGCCATCGTTGGCTCCGAGAACCGCAGCTCGTAGCCACTGTGCTCGCTTTGAGTAGTCCAACTGATCTTGAACTACGTGCTTTGTTTGTTGGATGTCTAGGGCTGCCGTTGGTGGTTGGTGTTGCTGCTGTTGTTCAAGGTCGGAGTTCGGAAGGGCGAATTTAGTTTGGATAGTGGTGGTGGGAGTTTGATTGGAAGCCATTAGAGAAGAGGTGATGAGATAATGGTGGAAGAAGAAGAGAAGAGAGTAGTGTAGTGTGGAGGACACACGCAAGGAAGAAGGGTATATATGGACGAAGATGGCGTGTAATTAATGGGGGCAAAAGTGGGGCAATCCCACTAATTCAAAAGGCAAAGTTTTTTTTTTTTTGGTTCAACAATTTAAAAAGTAATGTTAAAAGGGCTATCTTCAATAATAATACGGAAATACAGGACGTGGTTTCTCTGCTGCTAGAAAACATACGGTGTTGCTGCTTCTAGCAATAGATTTCAATCTTTTGAAAATTGACAAAAGTATATCACGATATAACTTTATACATGGGTTGAATTTACTTTAACCCTATTACCATTAGTCCCAAATGATGATTTCTTTTACTAATCAATATTATTTTAAGAAATTAAAATTAATATATCAGTACTTTAAGAATATTTTGTCAAACACAATTGAAATTTTTCTTATAAAAGTAACAGTTTTTGTGTTAGAAAGTTACAAAGATACTTAAAAAATTTAATGAATTAAAATGAAATATTATTTTATTCTTAAAAATTTGAAAGGTCTATATTCAGAGTTATAATTTTATTTAATTTTAATTACTATTCATTATTTTTTAAGTTTGAAATTATATTTATAATGTGTTTTGCTTCTTTTAAATTAGTATGGTGATTTGAACTGTCCAAATTTACTTATAAAGTACCAAGGGAACTCACTTTGGTTTCCAGTTAAAAATGAGACTTTGTAACTTTTGAGATAAAGAAACTCACATTGTTTTAGTGGTTTTTGAGATAACAAATTTATAAGCATACACAAAGTATAATAATTTCTGTTCAATATCCATGTGTATGTATACATGCATGCATGCTAGCTTGTACTAATGTTCAAAAAATTGAACCAGGCATTAAACTGGTCGAAGCAGTGGATAAAGGGTTAATGAGTTAGATCGGGGTCAAACAGGCCATATTAAAATAATGGCATTTAGGTGACAATATTAAAATACAATACTTTCGATAATGTTTAATTTCAAAATATTCATCTTTATCAGTTAAAATCTTTTTGTCGCTGTAATTAATAATAATTCATAATAAAAAAAATCATTAAAATTCATTCATCAACCAAAAAACGCTAAGAATCAATCATAAAAAAAACCATGTTTGTAGTTAAAAAAAAAGGAAAGGAAGAAATACCATATAGTTCTTCCCTTTGTTACTAAATATTAATAAAAACAGTAAACAAAAAAAAAAGAGAAATTGCATTAAGGTCCCACACAAGAAAATTAACATCAGAATGGTCTTAAAGGTTGCTACTGGTAGCTCATTCATTTGTCAATGATGCTCTTTTACTTGTTATTAACAACCTTTTAGGACCTTTCTAATATTAATTTTTTTGTGTAGGACCTTAATGTAATTTTTCAAAAAAAAAAAAAAGCAACAGAAGCATATGAAATTTTCTTTTAAGAAAAATGACCCCGTCAACCCGGTTTTTTACCGGGTTGACCGAGTCAACCCACCTCCTAGTCTAACGTTAAACCGGACCGGACCATGGACCTGTTCATCAGTCGGACCGGTCTGATTTTTTTACCTTGGCTAGTACTTTGAAACGTGTATAAATAAACTTTGGTTAGAAGAACAGTAAAGTAAAATCTATCACCATCCCAAAATTGCTTGTTGATGATATAGGGATAAATATATTAATTTTATTACTTCCATTATGCTCCAACTTGTAATTTTTTAAGCGTCAGATTCACATACCTTTATTAAAGCAAAATAATCTAACCCCCTTTGTATTTCACCTTAATTACATGAATCTCTTCTCTACTTTGAAAATATACATATGAGTCCAAACCGTTAAAACAAAGATGCTTTTTCAATCAAAACTTGTACTAAAATGAATTTTGTTTACTACTTTACCCTTCGTCATGCTAAATACCTAGTTTTGACTAAATTTGTTTTTTGAGGAATTAAAAGTTTTTTTTCTTAATTTTGTTATTTTGTAAATAATTATGTATTTAATGTCTTTATTATATTTGGAGAGGAGCTAAAGTAATTTAGTTAAAGGTAAATATTTAAAATTACCCTTTATCTTTTATGAAAAAGAGTGTCAATACCATAAACAAAAAAATGATCACAAAAATGGCCTTAATCATTGAAAACGTCCCTGGAATGTCATGGCCCTTAACTTAAGGGATATTGACCATCAATGTTACAACATTTGACCATTTTATTGACGTGGAAGGTGATGTGGCGATAAGAATATGACAAGTGTGACCTAGTATGTTGACATGACAAACTTTGACCCAATATTTATTACGATTTACTTATTTAAGTAATTCTTAGACGGCCCCATCATTAGCATGCTTTCCGTCAACCTTCCCCCTACCGTCTCTTCATTATCCGTCAGCTCCTATTACCCACCACTCCCACCACCAGTGATTGCCGCCGTGAGCATCCCATCATTGTCATCTTTTTCTACTACCATGAACATACGCCTCTTTCCCTCTGTGAGCATTTCGCCGATCGTAGTCTACAGAGGCAAATCGGATGGTGACAAAATCTCAATATTCTCATCCAGGAAGATTTGGATTCCATAAACTCTTCTCTTCTCTGTGTGGCTCTCACTATCCTAGCTCTATCGTCGTTGTCATCAATGGCTTCACCATCGACACCAAAATCTTTGCCATCCAAGAGATGATCAAATTCCTGAAGGCTTCTGTCACCCCCACCTTGCCTTACTCCATGGCCTCACCAGCTTCTGTCAACCAATTCTTCTTCAATTCCCGATTTCCTAAATCGCCCATTTCCCTACCCTCATTTTGCTAACTCCTGCCACTACCCAATTTTACCATTTCTGTCTCACAATTAGCCTTTCTGTTTTTTAATTTAATTTAATTCACCGAAGCTCCAACTCATTGAAACCCCACAACACAACAATGGTGAAGAAAGAGATGGAGGTGGTGAGGAATCTGGACATGGAGCGTTACATGGGTCGTTAGTATGAGATTGCTTCGTTACCATCGAGGTTTCAGCCTAAGAACCACTGATGCACTCTTGCTGATCGAGGACGTCAAAGAAGATGATGGACGGATCGAGGACGTCGATGAAGACAACGGATTGCATGTATCATCAGCATCCTTGGCCGAAAGTTCAAGATCTCCAGTGCATAACAGCTCTGGCTTTGGTCTTGCGGGGAGCCGAAGAGGGAGATTTGGGTGAGAGAAGAGAGAGAAAGAGAGATAACGGTAAGTAGGAAACAGACGAAGGGGGATATGAGAGAGAGAGAGAGAGAGAGAGCCAGAGAGAGCAAGACTCAACATGGACAAAGCACCAGGTGATGTGGCGATAAAGGTGATAAGTTAACGGAGGTTAGGAGAAGTTAATGACCATAGCATTCTAGAGATGTTTTTGAACGATTGAAGGTATTTTTGTGACCATTTTTTTATTTATGGTACCAATAGTTCTTTTCATAAAAGATAAATGATAATTTTGAACCTTTACCTTTTAGTTAACCAGGCATTAAAAATTTGGTTGAAAAATTATTATTCAACAAATAAATATATACTTGACTAAATATATTTAAAAAAGTTTGTAACATTTTTAAATAAATATAAATGGTTAAATAATTCTTATTTTTAGCAAAGGCTATTTTAATCAAAACAAAACTTTAAAAGTTAAATTTAACAGTCAACTACGGTTGAATGGATGAAATAGAATCTCAAATATATAAAGGAGGTTTTGCAAGATAATTTTAATTTTAATGGACGTTTATATTTGTTTTAAAAATACATAGATGGTTTTCTCAATTTAGACAAAACATAAGGGTAATTTGAGTATTTTACCCCTTTTTATTAAAGTCAAACTAAAAAAACTTAAAATACTTTAACCTCCCTTACATACTGTTTTAATTACACAAACCACCCCTCTATTGTAAAACATATATTCAAGTCCAAACTATTAACCAGTTAAAAATACTCTAAAAAGATATTAATAAATATAATTAATTACTAATTTGCACATTATTGTATTAAATCCCTAATTTTTTAAAAATGTTTTTAGCTTTTTGATGCTTAAACCGCAGAGTTAAGTTTTCACATTTTCAACTAAATGTACTTGCTAAATTCAAACTTGAGTTTTTATCTGCTTTTTAACATTTTTTTGGTTCAAATTTCTTAACATTATTTTGTTCGGGGTGTCGACAACTCGCCCCTCCTCGTCTCTTGTTTGAACCAATGGAGGATTATTGAGTCTCCTATTTATTGTAGATATGTATACTTTAATTTTCAATAGTACTTTCTTATTTTTCAGGGATTCTTTCCATGCAACACTTTTATAATATAACAGTTTTTATTCCAAAAAATGGAGGGAGACAATCTTGTTTTATAAATCCTAATATAAACCCTCTTACTAATAACTTGGGTTACCTGGGTACTTGGGTTTGTCGTAGAAGACTAGTATAGGGAAAAGGGGATACTTGGGTTTGTTGTAGGAAGAACTAATAACTTGTGATAAATGCTTCTAAAATAAGTAAAGTAATCGTCTTACTAAATCAAAATGGCTCTTTTAGGAGTTATTTGGCATGAGGGTTTTAGAGGGGAGGGGAGGGGATGATAAATTTTTATGAATTGGATTTTAAAAAGAAATTGGAGAAGTATACGTAGGGCTACAAAATTCTTAAAAATAGACTATGTAAGATAAAATAGTGAGAAAAATTAAATGCTTTTAACCCTGTTTTTTCAGTTTTTTTATATAAAAATCCAACTCATAAAAATTTGCTCTCTCTTCCCCTTCCCTCCAAATCCCTTATACCAAACAACCCTTATGCCTCATTTGGTTTAATTATATGAAAAATGATCACATGTAATCCTAATACATTCTATTGATTATATTGTTTGGTTAACATAACAATGCAATTGAATGTAATCTTGATTGTAACAAATTACAATAAATCAGGTAATCCCAATTACATAGATTTGGTTATGTAATTCGGATTACAACTTGTATGAATTAACATGTGTGTATTTGTATCTTTCATAAATCAATATTTAGACATTTATATCATTCACTTTTAGTCTTAATTAAATTAAAAAGTTTATTTCACATTTTTTTATAAATAAAATATGAATTTTATTTTATTATTCCTTGATAACATGCCAAACAAATATCATGTAATTATCATTCCATTACACTACATTAAATTTTATTGCATTCACATTAACTCCGTGAACCAAACAGGCTATTGGTATTATTTACAAAACAATTTTGCTTTAATAAAAGTGAACTTTTCTACATCGGTTGTGAAAGTTTCTTTTTCTACTCCATTTGTAAAATCGGTGTTGAAAGTCCCATACTTTATTTATACATTGGCTATATCTACACTTGTTGTAAAATTGATGTTAGAGGGCCTTTTCAACTGTTGTACACGAAAAAAGCATTTCTACACTAGTGAATATTAGTATCACCATCTTCCTTCCAACAACTTTTGAATCTCTTATATGGAAATTATTGACACCTTGAACCAGGACCCTTTTGAGCGATTGACATCCTTCCAACAAATTTTGTTGTAAGGAAGATGAGAGATACTAATATTTATAATTTTATTTTGAAGAAGAAACTAAAGAGTTTAAAGTTCTCTTACAGTAACCCAAACGTCGCTTTCAAAAAATTTTTATTTGGTATAATTCTTACAAAAATCTCCACAAACAAGGAATCATGTTCATTCATGTAAGTACCGTATTTAATTCTCCCTCCTATCTAAAATTTAGGGACATATCTGTAGTGCAAATTGTTGGCCAAGCTATGAAAGTAATTTTCTCATCGCGGAGGCCCAGTTAAGGGGCCAAGTCATAGTCGAACAATGGTGCTTAGGTGTCTGCTATACTGAAAATTAAGAAAATAGAGTTGCACTCTAACTAACAGTTATAACTTTTAACCTAATGATAAGCACTTGATCCTAAAAATTGGTATCAGAGCCAAGGTTATGAGTTTAGTTCCCAATCGAACAATTGCTGAGGGGAGATTTTTGGCCAAGGAGTAGCAGTAATTGTTTCATGGTGGAGGTTCAGTTGAAGGGCTAAGTCATTGTCAAACCATGGTGGTTGGGTGTTATTCTATTGAGGGTTAAGAAAATAAAATTGTGTCCTAATTAATAGCTATAACTTTTGGTCAATGGAAAGCATTTCATCCTAACACAAATTGTACTACAAATGAGGTCTTACATTTTGGATCAGAGGAGTACTAATTATATCTTCATATATAATTGTTAACTTTTGGTAATGCGAACTAACAGAAGGGTGTTTTCTTGTGCTTGCGTGCGCGCGTGTGTGAATTTTGCTTTGATAGTTGATGTCCCTCTTCTGTTAACAGAATCTTAACTACAGCATTTGAATCTTAATCAATGCGCTAAGAAGAAAAACTGAATCACCAGCTGGGAAAGCAATTCTGCTTTGATATGTGAGGTCCCTCTTGTGATAAAAGAATCTTAACTACAGCATTAGAATCTTAATAAAGGCACTATACATTAGTCAAGTGGCAGAAAAAATATTACTAAAAATGTAATTTTGTCATTGATTATATCGTCACACGAAAAGAAAGAAAGAGCACCTCTTTTATAAAGTTTCAAATAATGGTGGAGAGCCTTTCAAGAGATATTATTATGGACTACTATTATGGAATAGGAGTTTGAATCATTGAATAATTCACGGAAACGCTGAATTCAATGATAAAAAGGAGGGATGAATATGATTAGAGGGCATATAGATGAACAAAACGAAGTTGATGTCTAATATAATTTTTAGTGGAAGGTAAGATGAATTTCATTATAAATTGAAGAGTAATCACTTGGCGATGGATGAATAAAACTAATTTTATAGTTAGTTTGGGCAAAATTTCATTATAACATGTTTGAGAATAGCTTATGGAAAGTGATTGTACACAATCCGAGGTAAGCATGTGAAAGAAGTTTTGTTTCAGTTTGTGTGAAAATGCTTCTAGAAGCTATTTCCAAACATGCTAGTCATACAGAAACTGGTATTTAATTTCTTTTGTTAGATTTAAATTATGTTCGTAAGTAAAAAGAAAATGTTGACTTTGTATAATTTGTATAGGAAGTCAGTGACATGGAAGGTTCAAAAAACCGGACCGGATATTTAACTAGGTAGGACAGTAGTTCAAGGGTTGATGGATCAGATCGAGGTCAACTCGGAATCAGACCGGTTGTATTTAAATAATAGAATTTAGTAGATTATATTTTATTTTATGAATTAATTAGAGAATGAGATCTACATAATGTAGAAGCTCAATTGCATAATATAAAATGTCAGTTACATTTGCAATTTTGAGAAATTTTATGCAATTAAACTTTCATGCAACGACCTTTCATATTATGTAACTGACTTTTTATGACATGTAATTGAACTTCTATATTATGCAGGTTTCATTCTTTAATTAATTTGTCAATGGGGGATTTGATCCCAATTTTCCCTTAGATATATGCATGAATAAAGCACATTCAACTAACCTATTGAATAAGTCAACCATCTATGGTCGATTACTCGTATACCAGTGAAAGGAATCAAATTACCAAATCCTTTGCTAGAAAGAATTTAGCATAATGCGGATCCAATGTCCCCTAAGTACAATTAGGACAAAGAGAAAAATTAGCCATTGCTAACAAACAAATAAATTTAAGAAAATTGAGTAGTACACTCGCCTTGGGTATTAAGAGGCTAAGAAGAAAGTGTCCTTGTTGTTTGTCGCCCTTGCAATGAGGTAATCTCCATGTTCCCTACATTTTTTATCAAAGCCTTTGACTACAAATTTTTGTTTTGGCCGACAAATGTGTGGGGCTAATAACACAAACTTCTCAGAGAGGCTGTTGGTATGTTGCTTGTAAAGGTGCCTTAAATGCCAAAATAAACAAATCGATATAATAAATTGGTGGATCATGGAAGAAGAAATAATCTGGGTTTACGCAGAAAATAATTAGGAAATTAAATAAGGATATTTCTCCACTAGAATTAAGATATATTATCTTTAAAAATTCTCCAATCATCTTTATTCTCTTTAATTATGATTAGGAATTTATTTAGGCTGTATTATTATTATTATTATTATTATTATTATTATTATTATTATTATTATTATTATTTTCATATTCCAATGCCTTTATAAAAAAAGTGCAAGGGTTACTAGTTACCCTTTAATTTAAAACTTGCTTTGCATTACATACTCATGGCAACATACATCTATGAACATATTCTTCCCTTTACATTCTTTATCTTGGTTATTTTATTTAGGATCGCCTTGTCATCTTTTGTGGTGGGTTGCATTCTTAGATAGTGAGGAGATGATGTGTACTCATTTCAAGCAATCAAATGCAGATGGCAATGTTGCACCGAATTCTTCTAGGTTTGATAAGGATGTTTTGCTTCACCAGTTGAAGGACCTTGTGGTCAATGCTATGGATGTAAGGATGCAAAAGTTGAAGGAATGGCTGAAGCAGGGAAGTAGTGAAGGGGCTCCAAATGAGAATGGGCCACATAACCCAAATGTGGGCCAACCAGGAAGCTAAGGAGGCGAAGAGATGAGAGGAAGTTCTTCTAGCTAAGGTCTACCATACCTCTTTATATTTTAAGTGTGGAAGGATGTCTCAAGGTAGAACCCTTCTACATTTGATGCCTAGAAGGATTCCATCAAGCCCAAACCTTGGATTGATAGATTAGAGACCATCTTTAATGTGTTGGACATCAATACATATCAAATGGCGAGGGTAGCCATCTGCTTGCTGAAGGATACCACCAAGCTTTTGGTGGTCAAGTGTTACAAGTGATGATGATTGTCACTATACATGGGATCAGTTTTGTCAAAGGTTCTCTTCCCTGTAGTGCTAAAGGTCGAGAAGGAGTTTGCATTCTACATGCTAAGGCAAGGGGAGATGTATAAGGATGACTTCATCTCTACCTTTATCGACTTTTGAAGTATGTATCACATCTATCTGAGATTAGAGAGGTAGAGGTTAGCAACCCAGCTCTTGGAAAGGGCTAGGCCCGAGTTGTGGCCATTCTTGGCTATGCATTGGATTGAGAGATTTAAAGAGGCTTGTGTTAAGTTGACTATTGCAGCCAAGAGGTTAAGGGAGCTTGAGATGTCTGATCTCAGTGGATGCAAAGAAGGCCTTTTGTAACACCACTTTCCTTTCCTTTTATGATCTTTGGAGACCATTACTAGACCACTTGAATGGTTGACAAAGTCTAGAATTAGTGTGTTGAGATAATGTTTTGATAATGACAAAAATGTTTTTGTAGGGATTGTAAATTATATATCAATTTTTGAGTGTAATAGTTCATACTCGAGTACCTAGTTTTAGAAACAAACTATTTTCACAACACTCTCATGGAGTACTCGAGTAATGATAAAAGTATTAAGAGTACTCAAGTATTGTATGTTAATACTTGAGTATTACTTTAAGAAAAAAACAGTTTAAAACTCAATACTTTTAATTATACTCAAGTGCTGTTGGAAGCATTGACAATACTCAAGTATTGAATCTCAATGCTCAAGTATCGTTGAGCAAAATTAGTTTTCAAAACTCAACACTTTCAAGAATACTCGAGTACTCATGAAAGTATTGGTAATACTTGAATGTTGTACTACAATACTTGAGTATCAAGCTGTTAAACCATTTTTGAACTTAAATACTTTCACAGAAACTCGAGTATCTATAAGAGTATTGACAAATACTCGAGTATTATGCTGTAATACTCGAGCATCGAAGTTAAAACTTCTCCTCTAAACTCAATACTCCAAAAATACTTGAGAATCAAAGGAAGTGCTTGCTCTAATGCGTCATGAACCCACAATATTCAAGTATGAGCTCACAGAACTCGAGTATCGAGAGTGAAGTAAGCAGTTACCTTTTGAAAAACTTATTAAAACTCGAGTATCACTTCCAGTACTTGAGCATTGACAATACTTTTGAGTATACTCGAGAACCACTGAAAGTGATGACAACAAAATGCTTTGCGAACACTACAAACAAACATGAAATTAGCCACGGAATTTAAGAATTTCTGACTGAATTAGCCACGGAAAAAATTCCGTGGCTAATTCTGTCAGAAATAGGATTTTTTTTGTAGTGGAACACTCGACTATCACTGTTAGAACTCGAGTATTAACAACACTCTTTAGTTTTTTCTTTAACACTCGAGTATACCTTAAAAAGTGTTATGAACACTCGAAGTATTCTCATTGAAACTTGAGTACCTTGCAAAACAGGAAGAAGAAGAACACCTACTTACAAAGTTGCATTAATTATTCGTTCATCTTCTTCCTCTATTTTTCTCTCTCCATCATTAATATTTCAGTGATTATTATTCAATTATGTTGAGAGAATTTCTTTTTTTCAAAATTATGTTTCTGAGATAGAAACTCAAGATTTGTGAACCTTGAGAGGGTTGGTTGCTTTATGAAGAAAAAGGGGGAGAGTGTTTCTTTATCCCATTGAAATTATGAGGGGGAGAATTCTTTATTAAGTTGTAAAGGCTTGAAAGACCAAATATACCGTTCTTAGTAGATTTGCAATGTTCAGAGGGGATCTAAAGACTAGACATAGGTTGGAGGACCGAACCAGTATAAGCCTCTGTCTCAAACTTTCTACTCAAACTCTTTTATCGTTGTTTAGCATTAATTTTTAAAAGATTACTAATTCACCCCCTCTTGGTTAAATCTTATTTTAACATTTGGTATTAGAGCAGGTCTCTTGTATAAAATTCAAGCCATACTTCAGGTTCATATTTCGGATTTTCATCTATTTGCAACCCTTAATCCATTTTAGGATCAATTGAACCTTACTTTGAATCATCTTCTTAATCCTCTTCAGGATCTTCTCCTAGTAGGTTATCTCTTAGAGTCTCATACTCAAATAAATAAATAATAATTTGTTTCATTCACCGCTTAAAGGTTCATGTTCCTTTAACCAATATAGGTTTAGGTAAACACTTAGAGGTTGTAACCAATAACTTGTTCTTTTTACAATCCACCACTATGCAATTCATACTAAGGTTTAAGTTTCTCCACGTGGCCAACATCCAAAAGATAAAAATTCTTTGGCAATGCTCTAAGAACTCTCTAAGTTCATGTTTGTCTCAAATAAAGATATTACAAATTATTATAAATATTTTAAGATTTTAAAAAATATAAAAATAATAGAACATAGCACGGAAAACCTCCAAAATAGCTTTAATATTGCTTCAAATTAGGCAAACAATATGTTCAAATGAAATTCTTGAATTTGGGAATTTTTAAAAACAAATCAGGCCTCATTTGGAATCTTAATGCACCCTTGAGTATCCCAAGGAGGAGAAGGAATCGAATAATAAAAAAAAAATAGAAAACCCAGAATTTTCCCGACCCCACATGCTGTTGTAGACGTCATCGTGATATAAACACGCCAGATTTTCAAACGCCACGCGTCACTAGCTGCCTGTTCGACCGCATGGTACTATAAGGAGGCATTTACACACACCCACCCACACACACACACACAAAATCATAATTAAAAGATAGACAGCTCAGGTCCATTAAGGAGGCACACTACAGAAGTAGCAGAATCCTACAACAATGTAATACAAGCATCAAGAAAGCCGCAGACTCTAATGCTACTGAATGATTGCGGCCATACCTAAAATCTAACTTATTCATTGAGTATCCATATATAAGAATTAGTATACTAATACAAACTCCAGTTACATTATAAGACAAATTAAAGTCACCATACGAAGGAAAGGAAGTAGAATTTCAAGAAGATTGATTACACAAGACGACAGATACTTGGTGGTTACATATTTAAACTTTTAATAATAAAGAGAAAACTCCCTCTCTGGACCCTATTTCACTTTATTCACATAATAGCCCCATTTATATTTGTGGTTGGACCCTAATCTACTAGGGATAAACTATATATATTCTAACAAGAGAAAAGTGTAAGGATCCAATAAAAGTGTTTGGAAGTAAATTTACTTCAAAATTCCTAGTCTCTCTTATTATTTCTTCTTAGAATATAAAGTTATTTTTTTAATTAATACGATTAATGTGTTTATTTAACAATATATTGGGGAATAATAGTTGAACCATAGGAATCATTGGCTTCAAATTTTTCAGACCAAAATATAGGTTTTCATATTTTTTGGCCAAAATATTGGCCTTCATAACTCTGTATATGTATTGAATGGATTGCTGCATAGGAAAGCACTGCCTAAGTGCTTAGTGAAAAGAAGAGTGCGCAAGATATATATAAATAATGGGATTGTGCATTCCACACGACCATTATTCATTATCTCATTCAAGCAATAACAATTTATTACGTAAAA
>QFDD01008685.1:0-11092 GCA_006871305.1 Vachellia collinsii | reverse complement strand
TTACCTCACACTTGTGATCATTTTTTAAAATCAAAACTAAAGACGCCGTAGGAATAATAAGAGGAATTTTCCAATTGAATTAAAGACTTCAAAGCATAAAGCCAGAAGCATATTTTGTGCCAAACCCTGTGAGAATAAAATATATTATTTACTGTAAACTTTCTCATTTGTGTTCTCTTCCAGATCTAATAGCAGAACTTCGTCAAACGTGACATAACCTGCATCTCTCATTTCAAGATTCAAATTATCCACAACACATACAATATTCTTATAAAGATGGTGGCTCCTATCTTCCATGAGAAAAGCATGTTGCTCTCCATTCACCTCAACGACACTATATCCAGGGATCTTTTTCAGTCCTGACATATTCATGATCTTCTTCACTTTAGCTACTTCGTCCCACTTACGTGCCTTGGCAAAGAAGTTAGAGATCAAAGCGTATACTCCCGGATCATCTGGATTCAACTCAAGAATCTTCTTTGCCACCTTCTCTCCAATAAAAAATTTGCCATAGTTGCAGCAACCACCAAGCAGGGCAACCCATACAGCAACCCCAGGGTCAGTTTTCATGGAATATATCAGTTTCATGGCCTCCTCAACTTGACCGGCACGAGCCAGGAGATCAACCATGCTAGCATAATGCTTCTCATCTGCAGGTATCTTGAATTTATTGGTCATGAGATCGAACCAGTGTCGACCTTCATGCAAAAGACCTGAGTGGCTTAAAGCTGAGAGAAGAGCAGCAAAAGTTGCATGATCGGTTTCAGTATTTGTTTCTATCATCTGTTGAAACAGTGATAGAGCTTCCCTCCCATTCCCATGGATTCCACAAGTGGAAATCATTGCATTCCAAGAAACTGTATCCTTGAACCTTATATGATCAAAAAGGGCACGTGCAGAAGAAAGTGACCCACATTTGGAGTACATATCAATAACTGCAGTTCCAGAGACTCGCTCAAAATCTAGTCTCTTCATAAGATATCCATGGATGGATTTTCCCAACTTAAGACAACCAATTTGTGAACAAGCAAGAAGTGCACTTACAAGACAAACAAAGTCAGGTTCATAGCCTAGACTCTGCATCTCGGCCAACAATTCAAGTGTGTTTCCTGCAAAACCATTTTGAGCTAAGCCTGAGATTAAAGCAGCCCAAGATATGATATTTTTGTGAGGCATCATCGAGAACATTTGAAATGCAAGTCCTAGATGTCCTGTTTTAGCATACATGTCTACAAGACTGGTTTGGATCACAACATCCATTGGTATATCTCGCCGAATTAAATACCCATGAACTGAGAGACCCAATTTGGAGTCACCAAGATTTGCAATAGCTTGAACCAACCCCAGCATGACAACCTCATCTCCAATCATTCCCTCTTTTTGCATTTTTCGGTAAACGTCAAGAGCTTCCGTTGCTCTTCCACACTGGGCATAACCAGATATCATAGTCGTCCAACAAACTATATCCTTCCTTGGCATTTTATCGAACAGTTCCATTGCTTCATCCATCTCCCCACACTTTGCATACATATTCAACGCTGAGCACCCAACAAAGACATCGTGTCCATAACCACAGTCCATAGCTTTGCTCCAAATCTCCTTCCCCATTTTCAAATCGAACAACCTACTACACGCCTTCAATGCCACCGTGAAAATGGAGCTATCAGGTCTAACTCCTTCCAAAATCATCCTATGGTAAAGATTCATAACTTCATCTGGGTACCCTTTACGAGAATACGCAACAATCATAGCGTTCCATACATCAACACCTCGTTGAGACATTTGATCGAACACTTGGCGGGCTGACGTGATATCACCAATACGTGCATAAGATGCTATAAGCTTCCCGCCAATGATATTTTGGGTGGAGTTACCGGTCAGGATTATCAGAGCGTGAACTTTCGCAATGGAAGGCTTTTCTTGACATGGCAAGATGAGAAGCTTGAAGTGATTAGCCCATTGACGCAACAATCGCATGCCGAAGTTTAAGTGACAGCCAGTTTCTTTTAAGAACAAAGATTAATATGGAGAAGTCAATTGGCTACTTCCGGTTTCTCCTTCAAGCGACAACATAAGAGAGGAAGAGGAAGCATCTCTGCACGCTGGTGTGCTCATTGTCGCCGGCTATCGTCTTCGAAGGAGGATGGACGCCGTCTCTGCTCCTCTCATTCAGAAATTCACTTTCTCAGCCCCGAAAAAGGAAGGAGACTCCACCAGTCTCAACGTCGATATGAGTTACAGCGCTGTTCTCCTCTCCATCGGATCTGTTCTCACCGTTGGTCCGTCGTTCTCTGGGTGCTCATGGTGGTTGGGGAGAAACATGTGTTTGGGGAGAAAACTGAAATAAGTAAATACATAACAGTACAATTGTTAACTTCCCTCATCAATTTCCATCTCTATACAAATAATTTTCCTCCACAATGTGAGTATGGTTAACACAAACATTCCCATCTCTGTGTACAAGTCAACTAGCCTCACTTACAACATCATGAAAGGGGTGAGAAGCATCGCACCATCTAAAAATCAAGCTTATAGCTTTAATACAGTCCGAAAATATGGTCATATTATTGTATCATTTGATTTTCATATTTGAAGGCTATGTATAGCTATCAGAATTTCAGCAATGGCCGAAGGGACATTACTCAATTTGCATATGAAGCCACATATCCAGCCCCCTCTGCTATCTTTAATCAGACCACTGCATCCATTGCTTCCAGTACTAAGAAAAGATGCATCCACTTCAACTCAGAAGTAATCTTTATGATCATGACCACAATCCACCTCTGCCTTTGCTTGTTAGGCAAGAAAGCACATCTCTTTGCCAATTGCCAAGTCCATATCTCATACACAAAAGAAACTCTCATCAGCATCATGTTGTTACTTAAATATGTTGAGTCAAGGATCTTACTACAATGAGACACCCATGTGTCTCAACAAATGTAACCTAATAGTTTTGGCCGGCCTAATGTATGAGTTACCATTTGACTCAATCCACTCCTTGCAAAAAATTAAAATACAATAGACATTATTATGCATAATTAGGGGAAAATTAGAATTTAAAACAATTATTATGCATAATTAGGTAAAAAAAATTAAATGCAAAATAGTTATTATCCTCTTGTTTTTGCCCGTCTTAGACAAAATTAGCCAGAATTAACTTACTTCCCTCCAATGTTTCTTGAACTGCAAATCTGTGCAAAAGCACTTTTGTACGAAAAGTTTAACCCTTATAAATAATGCATTTTCCTTTTTAATAAATATGTTATATTGATTATATAACAGAATAAGAGTCATTTGCCTGAACATTGCACACTGGAAATTGATCGATATATAAAAGTATAGAACTCCAAATTTAACAGTAGAAACGAATCCAATTCCAAGTTGTAGAAATTTTGGTTCCTTGCCGCTACTGCAATGGCGGAGATCTCTCAATCTCCCTCACAACCTTCCGAAGAGAAGAGCTTACTGACTCAGATGTCGGAGCCCCCCAACGAATCCAATCCCGACTTCGACCCCAAGACCATGCGAAAGACAAAACCTGGATTGAAGCGCCTCATCCTCACTCTCTCTGTCCTCTTCTCCTTTCTCCTCGGTGCACTCACTCTCTAACTTTGTGTTGTGTTTGTATGCTTGTAAGTTCTGCAACTGATGGGCGTGCCTTTATTCTTTGCAGGATTCCCTCTTCTGTGGAAATCCATTGAAATTTACCGTGCCCCACTTCCATTCCAAAGTATTGAGTCGTTTTCAGCTCAAATCGAATCCAACCCGTTACTATTTCCATGCCAATTCCAGGCAGTGTTTGTTGGCTTTGATTCTAAGAGCTTCAGAGCAAATGAGCTTGAATCAGCGATTGAGAAGAGAATGTTTGAGTTGAACTCCAAAGTTTTGCAATGTGGCACTTGTAATGACAACTATACTGTATCCGTGGTTGTGGATTCTGGGTCTGATTGTGTGGAAACAAAGAATCTGAAACCATCGTGCTCTTGGAAGTGTGGTACAATCAATAAATTTGATTCTTTTGGGAAGTTGAAGGATGATGATGAAGAGGCTGACGAATTGCTGCAGTCTATGCTAGGGCCTTGTTATGATTCTGGGTTTGAAGGGAGGGTTTATAGTGTTGTTGTAGTTAACGCGGAGGAGGAAGTGAGAGCCGTTGTTGGGAAGTACCGTCATGCATGGATAACTGGAAGCATTGCTGAGGAGGAGGCAGTGTCAAGGACAGCTGAAATCTTCGTTAAGGTGTTTGTTAACGGTGGGAAAGAAGAAGGTTCGATTCATGGGGAGTTCATGCCTGTGGGTGCTGATGGGAAGATTGTTCTGTCGTTTAGTTTGCTCAATGCAGACCCGCGAGATTGGATATATGATTGGTATGAAATTTCAACCATCAAGTCCTTTAAAATGTTTTCCAATGATTCACTTTCTTTCTTTTTATTCTCTTATAATTTATAAATGAGATACTTCGAGGGACTAAGAGCATTCGTTCTGGTCTTCATCTTCTCACGGCTTATCACTACACATCATTTTTCTGGTTGCTTTAGGAAATGTTAATTTGACATATGAAATCGTATAGACCCATTATGCTAATCTGATTAATATGGGATTGTTAAGGGTAGATTTAAACCTTAATTTACACAAGAATAACAGATGTTGATGGCCAATTCATCATCTCAGAACTTCACGTGTGTTTAGGGATATGTTAGGGATGATTTTTTTCCTATTTTTCATTTTTGTCCTTTTTTTTCTGTGCCAAATACTTGTGTTTGATTTGATGGATGCAATCATCACTGTAATTGAACTTAATGTGAAAAAAGATATGATTTATATAAAATTATAAGTTGGGGCAGATATAGAATACATTTGCTACTGGTTGATCAAAGCTTATTCTGGTCGATACATGCCTAGTTGGTATATAAAAACCTGAGTTGCTGAGTTTTTTTCTTGATAAATAAAAAACTAGACGCTTTTTATTATGTATAGTAGCAGGAACGTGATGCTATTCTATTGTTCTCATGATGATGCTATTGTAGGAATTTTCATGAAGTAGACGATGCTTTAGTGCACCCTGTGATTGAGGCTTTGCAACCTATTGCTAATGTAACAGTTGAGAGTCAGGTAAGTGCTTGTAGGTCTAACAGTGAATGAGGCTAATTTGATAATTTGTACTTGAATGATTTTAATGTTCATCATCATTGGCAGGTTTTATACTACACGCCGAAGTCGTCATTATCTTTCTGGGATGATAAGCATGGCAGTCATATATTTAGTACCAAGGACCTTCCTTTCTTTGTACGCTTCTTGTCTAGTGCTTTACAGCCCTTATTGGATATGTAAATTTTAAAAATGCAGCTTGCAGTATTCAATATGTGTTCCCCTTTAGAGCCCTATACATGTTGCAAAACATGATATCTCACTTATAAAAGAAAGATGTTTGATGTTAACTCAATTTGTTCACTTTTTTTTGGTTCATTGCCAAAACATAGTTATGAATTCTTTGTCACTGTCATGCTTAAAACATACGAGTCTATTGTCCTTTTTTCCCTCGTTATGCAATGTTTGCTATTATCTAGAATATTATAAACAGTTAGTTTTGTTAAGTCAATGTTTCTTGTTAAACAGGTTAATTCAAATGAGTGGCACTTGGATACTTCAGCTGCTGCTGGGGGGAGGTCAAAGATATTGCAATTTGTGGTGTATATTCTTTAACTCAATCCTACAATTAGTCTTTATTCTCATATTTAATGAGATATGATAATGGAAAAAATAATTCATGGATGATAAAACAATGATTTATAAAGATAGAATGACAGGACACAAGTTTATAGGCTTTAGCTCAAAATAGCCTTCTAATCCTTGTGAAGACCTCCAAGTAACAACCAACCACCCCCCCCCCACAAAAAAAAAAAAGAAAAAAAAAACACACACACACACACACACACACACAAAAACCACCCAAGAAAAAATCTCGTAGAAAAACCCTATCAGAAATCCATGAGAAGGACATGAAAATAATTCTCTCCCAAAGATGGTGTGGTGGAAGTAACCGCTAATTAGACACTAGAGCATTCTGCTATGACCAAAGACACAGATCAGCAGAGACTGCTCAACAACTACAACAAAGCCTTATTCCATTAGGTGGGGTTGGCTACATGGATCACTTGACACCATTGTGTTCTATCAAAGACAAGCAAGGACTACTCAGTTCCAGAGAAATTTATACTACTTTGGCCTACTTCTTAGATGACTATTTAGTTTAGATCAGTTTATTTATAGCCTTAGCATCAGATAAAAAGAGCAGCTTCATATAACTGTTCTGATTTCATCTCTTTTCTCTGTTGGCTGATATATATGTTCTCAAATGTCTCCTTTATGTTATGCTGTAGGATTACTATTATAACAGCCATAGTATAAATCTAAAGCTTCTTTGTCTATCATATCAGGTATATACCATCTGCTAAGGAGTGTCCTCTTCAATTGATACTTCCAAATGGAGAGATTTCTGAGACAAATGGTTTTATATCACCGGTTAATCTTACAACTTTAAAATTGCGTCACATGTTCTTTGTATTTTTCCCCTCATGAAATTGCCAAATTGCTTAACATTGAAGGTTCCAATCTGGAATATTGTAGATGTGGGGAGGTGTTGTTGTCTGGAATCCCAAGAGCTGCGTAAAGGACTCAGATGCTAAGGACATAGTCAGGAATATGATTTCTCCAAAGGTTTCCTTTTCTTCATTGATTAGAGGGTTTATTTGTTTAATATCTGGCATATACTAATACGTTTTAACATCTTATTGTGTTTGTAGAACACTGACATAAAGTAATGATTTCTACAGAGAGATATATGTTTCTGAAGTGCATCCTTTAATTTCCATTGAAAAAATTCAATGACACCTGAACACACGCACAAAGTCACATATTTGCAGATGTTCATGCATTATTTCCCTCTATGTTGAAGCATGCATATTTTGAAACAGGATCTCCAGAAGCTTTTTGAAGTTGTTATGGGGCAGCTGCGGCAACTTTTTGGTCTTAAGTCCACTAACGTCTACATCGGTCCATCAGGAACATCCATCCTCCTTGGGAGTGAAAGAGGTTTCACAGAATGGTAAAAATGATATTTAGTAATCATAATTTTTTGGGATAACTTTTGAAAGCGTGATACCAACTTCATAACCACTTAGGTGCTAAATGACCATCATATTTCAAATTGATTTAGTGAACATATACTCTGACTACTGAAGAGGCAAATGTCTTGAATTTTCATTTGTAATTGTGCAACATCCCAAGTCCCCCATTGAAATGGTAGTAGACATCCAAGGAAGAGGTCCTACTATGGAACAAGTTTTGGGAGATTCATGGTATGTAAGCCATGAGTAGGATGGGCCTAAGAATGGGCCAAAGCATTTTTTGTTGCAGTATCGACTCATGCATTTTCAGCGACTCACTCAATTAGCTTCTTGGGATGCTGCATATGGAACCCATTTACATTGTATATTATTTGCATATATTTAATGTGGGTGGGTTCTTTTTTTCTTTGCCTACTGGCTTTTATAAAATGACACTGAAGGAACTATTGGCTGCATATGTAGGGAGTTGGATGTTTTATCCCGGCAACATACATGCTTTAATCTTCATTCATGTGCTACAACGCTCGGATCACTTTCTAGATTGGTATTGTTGTCAATGATATCCTCTCTTTGTGACGTCACATTTACATGATATAGCTTGCTATTATTTGCTAAAGCTCAAAATTTGTAATAGGTACAATCGTTGCCTAGGATGATTATCAAGGATGAAATTGGAAAACAGGTTAGTTCAATTGTTTTTTTGGGATGAAATTGGAAAACAGGTTAGTTCAATTGTTTTTTTGGGTATTGTGCAAATCTAGATTGACAATACAATCTAGTTTCTAGCAATGGCCTGTAAGTTATCGTCACAATGCAATTTTTTCCCTGTCGCATCCAGGTGCAAATATCTCAGTTATATGTTATGCAATTGCAAATCATATTCTGAATTGTGTGCTTCAAATTTTAGTTTTATAAATCACGATATAACTAATTCTTTAATATCACTTATGCCTAATTAATCTATATGCTAATTTTTCCAAAATCACTCCTCACCTTGTAGATATGGATTTGGATTTTCTCTTTCATCTTCTCAATATGTTGTCTTTGAGCAGGTGAAGTTTTCTCTAGAGGCTGCAAAATTGGCTCAAAGTAATGCGTCTGTTGGTGTATATGATGCCTCGGCTGGTAATGTTCTTCCTTGACTTTAACATTGATATCAAATCTTGTTGCTGATTTTGGTGTGTATTACTTTTTATATTCCTTGTTGCTAAATTACAATTAATATCTTTGATCATCAGTATCCTCGAGGCAATCAAGGTCTTTGGCAGAGGATGCCTTTTTTCATCCATCAATCATGTCAATCAGCTATTATTCATTTGAGCATTGTTTTGCCGTCTATTCGGTTTGTCTCTTAACTCTATCCATTCTAAAGTAAATTATTAACTATTTGCTCTACTGCTTATAGGGATGAATTAAGACAATCGTGACCTATCTGCTTTCACCATATTGACTAGAATATGTTTTTACTTTATGCACTCGTGGTTAGGGAGTGCATGCCGTACATTAGTCTTTCATTCAAATAGAATTCATCTTTAGTTTGATCAGATCTTTCTCTTGGAAAGAGAAAGAAAAGGGCACTAAAATGGGAGAACCATACTTTCCCAAAAAACGTCCGACGATTGACATGTAAGGTGGAAGCTCCAAAGAAATACTATCTCCAGCTTTTGATACTTGTGTTTTTTGGGGTCTTTTCTTATCTTTTCCCCCCTCATCATTCATTTACTTTCTTCATTAGATAAATTATGTCTTGTATGTTTGTGTCACATCGACTCGCATGAGAACAGATTGGGGTTCATGTGAATTGAGTTGTGCGCTCATTTTTAACTCTATCAAGGGTTGAAAATGGCTCGTGATGCTGGGGAATGCATTTCCCTTACAAGAAAAGTTGCTATCTAAACATTCTTGAGCTGAAAGTTGAGTAAATTATCATCTTATTTCCTTTGTTGCAGCCGTTCTTTCTTCCAGTTTTGATGCACGTAATCCTGGCTGCCTTAAGAGAATGGAAAAGGTACAAACAAGAAAATACGAAGTACTTGGCATGGAAGACCAAAGCAAAAATGACATCTTGATCACCTATGCCCAAGAGGGTTTGTGTGAAGTTTCCACTGTAGACTGAGATCTGGATGTGGGGAGAAGCATTCTAATTGATGCAAAATCCTTCTTCCTGAGGTTTTTCTTCTTTGTTGTGTTTATATAGAAACTAGATGCTTTCACCAAGACAGTTTTGGACCTGGCGCAATATTTCTGTTGACTATTATTGACAGTTGAAATGGAAAATTTTGTTTTGACGCATCAAGACTGTTTTAACACATTACCGAAGGGGTCTCATGATAATTTCAGTACAAGATGAAGAGATGAGGGAGCCAAGTTCTGACCGGTCACGTAAATCCGTTGAGAGGTTATTAGTCTTCTCAGCTTTCTTCGTTGCACTTCATTCTGATTTCTGACCCAAGAAAAAACGGTGGAGGTAAAAGTAGGAGAATAAATTGAATGAAATATCCATACTGGCAAATAAATTAAGACGGAAAATTGAATAAACCCCTGCAAAATATTAACTCTTGCAAAATCCATGGAGGTGCCATTGAACCGCATGACCACCAGTTTTCGCACCAAATGAATTTAAAATAGTGTTTTTTTTAATATTAATGTTATGTGTGTCAAGTTGCTTTATCTAAACTTCTAAAGCCAATTCCCCTGTTAAAACCTAAATAAAAGCATAAAAAAGAATGGGGGAATTACTATAAAATTTCATACAAAAGAATTAATATAAAAAAAAATTCCATTGACAAGTGAAGTTACTCGCATTGACAATTTTTTATGAATTTTCTGATATTAATTCTCTTGCATGAGACTTTATAATAATTCCTCCAAAAAGAATTCCACCTTTTAACGACAAAGCTAATCTTAAGATGGAGTGAAATTTCCAATTTCAATACGGTGCATGACAACGGCTTTCTTCTTTAACATAGAATGGTATGTCTTTCTCGCCCTATTGACTTAAATTTTAGTACCTGTTATTATCAGCTTCATAATCGTACATGGTAACTACAAGTTAAGCCTCAATGTCTGACTTATTTTTTGTGCGACTTGTATTTGCTTGGTGAGGCATTGCAAAAAATAATAATAATAATAATAATAATCATAAAAGGTTTTCTAGCGGGTACAAAAGGAAAGAGCACAAGACAAGCCACGCTACTAAAAAAACTAGCGAGCTATCATAAATTCCATTATATCAGATTTTAAGTTTTCTAATATCAATTGTATGATTCTGCCACCATTAATCAATGAAACTTTGAGGAACAGGGTGGAGGATGAAAAAAAGAAGGGGATTATAAAAAGTATAAAAAGAAAAGCCACAAGAAAGGGTAGTTAGGAACAAGGTTATTCAAGTATAGACATAAAGCCTAGAAGCATGAGGTTATAGCAGTAACAATATTACACTACCAAACGAAGAAAAATATAACTCTGTTTCCAATTGTCAACCCTTTGACTCTAAAGCTAAAAGTATCTTCTTCCTTGGCCCCTGAAACCAACAAAGCAAATCCAGAATGAGACACATCAAAGCAAAAAGAGGAAATGCAAGACACAATTGATCCATAACACAAGTGGAAACATGGTTGGCAGAAATTAGAGGAATGGAGAGACTAAAATATAATGCTAGTCTGAAACTATCGCATCAAAATGATCCATAACACAAGTATGGTGTTGATTTCTTTTCTGGCCAGCAGTATTGAGAAGGCTGTATTTTGAATGGAAAAAAATTAATATTCCAAGTCACTTCAGCGAAAGTAAAGCATTGCTTTCAAAGGTAACATCAAGTTCCATAACCTTAAGACCTTCCTGCGAGATGAAAACCTGTTCTAGTAGGCCAGAAGTAGCATCAAGTTGACTAATTTGATATGATACCGGTAAATTGCCTATGAAGGCATTGATCACAAACATTGCTAACTTCATGTCATTAATGG